>JARSSU010041046.1:0-28492 GCA_029619165.1 Eurosta solidaginis
TTAAACATTTTCACAAATACCCTGACGGCCAGCGATCTCTGCTCCGGTCAGGGACAGCATCTACGCACGCGTGGTGGCAAATGCGTGCTGCACGTCCGTAATCCGGAAGGACAAATTGCACGGTGGATCGAGCGACTACAAAGCTATGACTTTTCCATTGAGCATCGAAAAGGTAGTACCCATGGAAATGCTGATGCAATGTCACGAAGACCATGTAGTTTGGAATGCACAGCACTGTTCAAGGCCGAGGCCAAAGAAGACATTATAGATGTCCGGCTAATGACTATAACGTATACGGATGAATAGGACAAGAAACAACTAAGAAAGTGTCAGCTAGAAGATACAGATCTGTCACATGTTATGCAAGGGCTCGAACGAAACGAAAGATCAAACCGAGAAGAGATGTCAGCAGAGAGTCCCATTGCGAAGTCATATTGGGCACAGTGGAACAGTTTAGAATTGATATCCGGTTGCCTTCATCGAGTATGGAGAGTGAGTATGGTAAATGCAATAAGAAACTGATAGTTGTTCCCAGAAAGAGGATTCCTGCCGTGCTCTGCACCATGTGAAAGGATCGCCATGGATGTCGCAGGACCATTTCCTACTAGCAACCACGGAAACAAATACGTACTGGTGGTTATGGATTATTCAGTAAATGGCCAGAGGTATACCCAATCCCAAACCAAGAAGCAGAAACAGTAGCAGAAGTGGTTACAAACGATTGGGTGCAAGGTATGGGGTACCAATGGAGTTACATTCTGACCAAGGCAGGAATTTTGAATCAGCTGTGTTCCAAAAAATGTGCAAGAAGTCGGGCATTCGGAAAACACGGACAACTGCATTGCATCCTCAGTCCGATGGTATGGTGGAACGTTTCAATAGAACATTGGAGGAACATTTAAGGAAAGTAGTAGACAAGTACCATAAGGACTGGGATATACACATTTCATTATTCTTGATTGCTTACCGATCAGCAGTGCATGAGATAGCGGGCCAAACCCCTGCAAAAGTAATTTTGGCAATGACCTAGACTGCCAGTTGATTTGAAGTTTGGGATAGATGCCAATGCGAGAGAAATGTCAAGAAATCCACTGGTGATTTGGAAGAAGAGCTAAGAGAAATACATATCTGATAAGGCAACGAACAAAGATTATGAGTGACAAAGCCAGATACGATAAAGCAATTAATTCGGAAGGTTTTCAGGAAGGAGATTTGGTGCTGTTATACAACCCACAACGTAAAAAAGGTTTGACGCCGAAATTGCAGTGTAATTGGGAAGGCCCATACAAAGTTGTAAAACGGATCAACGATGTAGTGTACCGCATACAAACCATCGGTAAACCACGAACCAAAATGAAAGTGGTCCATTTGGAAAGGCTGGCAACGTTTAGATCGAGAGATTTATCTGATCGGGACGATCAGACTTAGGTGGAGGGCAGTGTTACGAATGTTGGCGGCACTAAGGGGTACTGCCATCTCTAGGCCGATGCTAAGCAGTGACGTGAATTCACATCAATAATTCAATCATTATGTCTACACATACGCGTGCACGCGGCGGAGAAGCAACGTACAAGCACATGCAGATATCTTATATGAAATGCTCCTAAAGGTATGCAAAGGTTTCTGAGGGGGCCCGCGATTTAGAGGTACTATAACATTTTTTTTAATACATACATACTAAAGACTCTCCAGTTGTTCCATGTGCAATTTTTAGGCCGAATTTCAAAAGCAACGAAAATCTGCATTTCGTTTTAAATTCGGTTTCCCCGCAAAACTTATACGGCTGTACAAAATGACGTGAGCAACACCATCAGCTCAGTCAGAATTGGGAAGGACCTCTCCGAGCCGCTCGAAACTAAACGAGGTTTCAGACAGGGTGACCCCCTATCGTGCGATTTCTTTAATTTGATGCTGGAGAAAATTATACTAGCTGCAGAACTAACCGCACTGGAACAATATACTATAAAGCGTGGAATTACTGGCATATGCTGATGACATTGATATCATCGGCCTAAACACCCGCGCTGTTAGTTCTGCTTACTCCAAACTGGAAAAAGAAACGGTAAAGATGGGTTTGATGGTGAATGAGGACAAAACGAAGTACCTGCTGTCATCGAGCAAAGAGTCAGCGCATACGCGCCTTTGCAACCACGCTACTGTTGGCAGCCAGAATTTCGAAATAGTAAAAGACTTTGTTTATTTGGGAGCCAGCATCAACACTAGCAACAACATCAGCACTGAATCCAGCGAAGAATCAATCTTGCCAATAAATGCTACTTTGAACTAGGTAGGCAATTGAAAAGTAAAGTCCTCTCTCGGCGAACGAAAATCATACTCTACAAGTCACTTATCGTACTATATGGGGCAGAAGCATGGACCATGACAACAGCAGATGAAGCGGCTTTGGGAGTGTTCGAGAGAAAAGTTCTTCGAAAGATTTATGGACCTCTACGCGTTGGTGATGGCGAGTACCGAAGAAGATTTAATGATGAGCTGTACGAGCTATACGCAGACATCAACATAGTCCAGCGAATTAAAACGCAGCGGCTGCGCTGGCTAGGCCATGTTATGCGAATGAATGATATGCTCCGGCCAAGAAAGTCTTTCTATCGGAACCCGCCTATGGAAGCAGAGGTAGAGGGCGGGCCCCACTCCGTTGGAAGGACCAGGTGGAAAACGATTTAAATTCCCTTGGTGTGACCAATTGGCGCCGGTTGGCGGAGGCGAAGGAGCGACTGGCGCGCCTTGTTGGACGGCCATAACCATTTAGACGGTTTAAGCGCCAATTAAGTAAGTAAGTGAAAAATAAAAATCTATATATATAAAAAGAAAGGCTAAAATGTGTACTAGTTGGTCGCCGGTGTTTGAAGAGATGCGTCAGTCGATTTTGTTCAAACTTTCACACAAGTTGCGTAAACCTCACGCGGTGGTTACTACAGGTACAGGGTCTCGAGATATAGGCCAAAACGTGGGCAGGTGAATGCCTAGACAGTGTTTATACCATATGGATATCAAATGAAAGCTGTTGATACAGAGTAATATATTATCCAGAGACGGACTGGGACTGGGATTAGGACTAGGACTGGGACTGAGACTCGGAGTGGGACTGGGACTGGGACTGGAATAAAATACAAACCACCCTCTGGGACAGACAATAAGGGATGCAGAAGAATGAGAAGGAATTGAGATAAGAAAAAGAGAGAAGGAGATTGAAAAAGGGATAGAATGAGACGAAGGTGGAGATAGATGAAGCGAAAAAGACGGAGGGAGGAGTGAATAAAAGGATAAGGAAAAAGTGAAGAGGGGGAGGGCAGAGTTAGGCGGAAAAAGCGTATTAAAATGTATGCAAATAGGCCAAATTTAGGGCAGGACAACGTCTGCCGGGTCTTCTAGTATAGAATAAATTCCTATGTATTAATGCAGGCACAGTGCTTTGGCAGGTATAAAACATGCATACATGCATGTATACACATTAAAACTTTACACCTAAATTAATTAAATCTTACAGTTTATATCACAGTCCTATTGTTCTAATAAAAGCGTGTTAAATTTTGATGGTATAATTTAGAACATTTAGAACCTCCTTTTCTTGCTATCACAATGTAACACGCTTTTATTAGAACAATTAGGACTGTGATATAAACTGTAAGATTTAATAATTTAGGTGTAAATTTTAATGTGAAAAATATATAATTATGTACAATATGGAATTTTTTTGTCGCAGACGAAAAAGCCTAATTGTCGTTAAAGGTTACAATGAACTTATAAAGTGTTATATTTCTTTACAGTCAATTTATTTTTTACTTTTTAGCTAATTTTATTAACCAATAATAAAAGCTTATTTTTAAAAAGTTTTTTTTCTTTAATTTTATTTTTTACTTTTTAGTTCGTTTTATTAACAAGTAATAGAAGCTTGTTCTTAGAAAGCTTTTTCTTAATTTAATTTAAATATGATTTTTTTTAATTTTTAGTAGGGTAAAATATCTTTTAAATTAGTTATGTAATCTTACTTAGTTATTTGTAACGTTTTTTCGTCCTATCCCTTTCTTTTAATGCATCAACATTCCAAGGTTTCTTCGAAGTCAACTTTGAACAGTCAAGTTCTTCTATTCGAGTGTTAACTAACTTAAATCATATTTTATTGTGACTTTGCCTATGTCGCATTCAGTTTACAACTACTGATTGCAGATCTCTGCTCTGTTCCATCGCCAAAAATCTGTAAACACAAATCAAGTGCGCAGAAAAGTATGCAACAAAAAGTATGCAACATTTAGCGATAACAGCATTAAACGAACAAAGCGAAGTTACCTGCGTTCTTGAGGACTTAGGCATTTATTCCCTTGCCGATAGCTCTGTTATCGATTAGTTTATCGAATTCTCGCAAAGTAATATTGCATTGTCATCGGAGTTATACATGTGTGCAAATTTCAGTTCAACCGGACACCGGAAGTGTAGCAAATTTAAAACCTGCCAGATTTGATTACAGACAACAGCCAAGTGAAAGTAAATAAAAGCTTATAAAAAGTGTTTTATTTTTGATTTGCACGATTTTGCAAGTTTTTTTATCTATTTTTATACTCAGCGTATAAAGGAATCGAGATAGATATTGTTACGAATATTAGCAACACTAATGGGTACTGTCATCTCTAAGCGATGCCAAGCAGTGACTTGTATGCACTTCAATAGATCAATCATTATATCTACACATATGTATGTACACGCAGCGGAGAAGAGACGCACAAACACATGCAGATATCTTATATGAGATGCTCCCAAAAGTATGCAATTATAATTGTGGAAGTGCTCGCTCACAAATACACGCGCATATGAGAAGCTATACACGTGCATCTGTAGTTATAATTTTATAGCACATAACTAAGTAAATTCTGGAAGCGCCTAGAAGATGCAACGAGGAAATCACAGAGTATAAAAGACATCAACAGTAGAGGCGCTACAATTTAGTTCGATTTAAGGAGCTTGTGAAGTATCAGTGTTATTGTGAAGTACTTTAATAAAGGCCATTTTGCATTATTGAATATTGGAGTTATTTATTCAACAGCTTAGCGATACGAACGTTAGCAGAAGATTTAGAATAAGCGGAATTGCCGTAAATTCGTTACAATTGGTATCAGAAGAGGTATTGTCTGATCGGGACGATCAGACTTAGTGAAGGGCAGTGTTACGAATATTAGCAACACTAAGGGGTACTGTCATCTCTAAGCGACGCTAAGCAATGACTTGTATGGACATCAAAAGATCAATCATTATGTATTTCCTGGTACAAATAGAGATTTATTTTACCTTTCGCCCGACGTTTCGCTGAATATTTCAGCCTCTTCAGGGGCTACACTATTTTTATTTTCAAATAAATAAAGAAACAGAATGTCACAACACATAGATTTTAACATGAAAACATTAAATTACACTTACAACAATATTGGACAATTAGAACACACATATAAAACTAAAATATCAGTACCACCCTACGTGGTAGTCTTGTCATTACTAATTTATTTATTTACTCAAGCATAGCATGTATGCAGCGGCGATATTGTCGCTGTCCTCCTTTCTGTTCATCGTCGTTTGTCTGTTGTTTAAAATGTGCAAGCTTTCAAGTGTGTCATCTAACCATCTCCCTTTTTTCGTTATCAATAATTTTGGTGTTCGTGAAATCAGCTGTATGGCCACAGTTGAGTATGTGCTGTGACAGTGCAGTGCTGTGTTTTGTTTTCTAATATCAGCTGCGTGTTCGGCAATTGCGAACACCTAGCGCCCGCTTTGTCGTCCCAATGTATGTTTTATCACAGTTTTCGTTCTCCTTTCCTTTACATTCTATTTTGTATATCACGTTGTTTGTTGTTGCTTGTCTATTGGAGTCTTTGTTTTTGTGTATATTTTGGACAGTGTATTGTTGGACATAATCGAACTGATCGCAAAAATACAACTAAAGATCAATCATTATGTTTACACATATGTACGTACACGCAGCGGAGAAGAGACACACAAACACATGCATATATCTTATCTGAGATGCTCCCAAAAGTATGCAATTATAATTGTGGAAGTGTCGCTCACAAATAAACGCGCATATGAGAAGCTATACACGTGCATCTGTAGTTATAATTTTATAGCAGTAAATAAGTAAATTCTGGAAGCGCCTAGAAGATGCAACGAGGAAATCACAGAATATAAAAGGCAGCAACAGTAGATTTAAGCAAGCTATTGGTTGTGAAGTATCAGTGTTATTGTGAAGTAATTTAATAAAGGCCATTTTGCATTATTGAATATTGGAGTTATTTATTCAATAGTTTAGCGATACGAACGTTAGCAGAAGATTTAGAATAAGCGAAATTGCAGTAAATTCGTTACAATATAGACTTCCATATATCAAAATCATCAGTATCGAAAAAAAATTTGATGAAGCCAATATCCGTCCGTATGTCCGTCCGTCCGTCTGTCCGTCCGTCCGTCTGTCCGTTAACACGATAACTTGAGTAAATATTGAGATATATTCACCAAATTTGGTACACGAGCTTATCTGGACCCGGAATAGTTTGGTATTGAAAATGAAATCGGATGATAACCACGCCCACTTTTTATATATATAACATTTTGGAACCACACAAAAAACCTGACTATTTAGTAAATAACATACCTAGAATGTTGAAATTTGACGTGTGGACTGATATTGAGACTCTTGATAAAAATTTGAAAAAACTTTTTAAAATGGGCGTGGCACCGCCCACTTGCGATAACATCAATTTTACCAATATTATTAGTCATACATCAAAAATCGTTTAAACCTACCGTAACGAAATTCGGCAGAGCGTTTCCTTTACTATAAGGAATGCTTTGAAGAAAAATTTACGAAATCGGTTAAGGACCACGCCTACTTTTATATAAAAGATTTTTAAAAGGGTTCGAACGAATAAAATAAGCTATATCTTTGCAAAAAAGAGCTTTATATCAATGGTATTTCATTTCCCAAGTGGATTTAAAACAATAAATAGGGAAAACTTCAAATTTAAAAAAACGGGCGTGGCACCACCCCTTTTATGACTAAGCAATTTTCTATGTTTCGGGGGCCATAACTCGAAGAAAAATTACCATATCGGAATGAAATTGTGTACACATATTTTCCTTATAGCAGAAAATATTTCTAGTAAAAATGGACGGGATCGGTTAAAGACCACGCCAAACAATTTTAAAAGGGTCGTAGTACTAGAATATAAGCTATAACTTAGCAAAAAAAAATAGTTTTGAATCAATGATATTTCACTTATCAAGTTTTACTGTAAAAGGAAATGTGGAGACATTTTTATTTTAAACGGGCGGTGCCACGTGTTATGTAGAAAAGTAATTTATCTGAAATGAAATGTACAATTGAAGTTCACGCTGAGTATATAATGTTCGGTTACACCCGAACTTAGACACCTTTACTTGTTTTTGCTTAATTTTCGTGCCATATTTTAGTTTGTATTATTGTAAAGCATGAATTGGGTTTGGATGCCCATTTTTTACTTTTGCAGACACAGAAGTAGCAGAGATTTATCAAACTCAACGTAATGCTCAAACTTGGACTTTTTCGAAATATCTGTTACAATAGTATTGACTTTCACTTCTTGAAATTCGTACTGCACTAACGACATCTTTTTATACCCAGCAGATATTCTTTATGTTAAATGGAATCAGTGTATATTAGATATCCCTCATTATAGCAGGTACCTTGTCGTGGATTTAAGGGCTTAGCCGAACTCTATGGCGCCCGGCTTTGTGGGCTAAGTGGACTGAGTGAACTCTAAAACTAAGGAAGGAAATGCAATAGCATCGCAAGCCGGATAGAGCAAATCGCTATCAGCGATGATTAGGACGCGGATAGAGATGATAGTGTGCAGTCAGTGCGCTCGGTAAAGAACGCGTTGCCAACCCGGACAAAGAACTAACGTTAGGACGGGAAAGAGAAAGGGAGTTTAAGAGAAGCCTCACACAATAGCGGGCAGCATTAATAACTATGCAGCGCTTGGGATCAGTGGTCGACCAAACCGACCGCGAAGGAGTGAAGTCTAAATACTGCAAAGCCATGCATCTCTTAATAATCTAAACGAAAGTAAATATCAGACTCCAGCTTACTCGGTGATACTAACGCTGATACTCCAGTTCTTCGGAAATGATCTAAGTTGCCGAAGCAGTTCGTGACTGTGATATTAATATATTGCAGCAACCCCTGGGCTGATGTCTACCAATAGGTGGAAATCCGTAAAAGGGGAGTTGGTTAGTATCATGATAAAAATGAACCAAATAAAGAATTAGCAGTTTTCGAAACCGCTTGCTGGTACAATGGAGTTAAACTGATAATCTTGAAGGACGATTTTAGAATGGCTGCAGAGAGTTGCTAGAGACCTGCAAAGGCAGAAGGTGCAAGGTTGAAGGTGGCGCCGTGAACCTTGTGAACTCTACTTTTCGCTTATAGAGTCCTTTTTATGTACTGAATAGTTCTTAGATACTGAGTACTTTTGAGTACCGAGTACACTTTGGCTATTGAGTATATTTAAATACTTGAATTGATACTTCAAAAAAATCGAACTGTCAATACGTTTGAGAATAAAGTACTAACTATGTACGTTTTGTATCAATACTACCCAGCACTTGTTATAAAACCTCCATTGGGTATAAAACGTTTATAAAATTCGCCTCAACAATAGCTTGCTTGTTACGCCCCGATTCTGAGCGTTACCGGTAAAATAGTACCCAGAACATTATGTAACCGAATATCGTTACCAGTTCTTTTATCCGCGATTCTGTCCCAAGTGGTAACGCTGTCATCGCTGAAAAACTCACCAGTGCCTGTGGAGAAATTTGAAAGGTAGTTTTCTTCGCTTTCACGGTTGCCACTTTTGTTCATTTGCACCAAAAATGGTCCCTTCCAACCCCTTTTGGTCCGCTGGTCCCTTTTCTCCAATATTGGTCCTTTTTAGGCAGTAGCCACAACTGGTACTTTTCTTTCTTTTTTACTCAGGTAAAAATTCACAATATTGCACAAAAATTCGCCACACTTTCGTTAGCCCCCATATAATTTTGAGTTTACTTCAATGAAACTCCCACCATAAAAAATTGCTCAGTCAATAAAATGTACCAGAACAATAACACTTCACCTAGGATATAATTTATGCCAGGCATTAAAAAGAAAAGTGTTGCCAAACACATTGTCGTTAATTGTTGATGAAATAACCGACTAATCAAAAAAAACTCTTGTTTTATAATGATATTAATAAAGGCTAGATATTTTGATCGGTTATACAACACTATGTAAAATATATGAAAATAAAAATTGTTTCTGCCTAGCATAGCTTATAGCGAGCACTCTGCCGCGAGCCTAACACTTTCAAAACTTATACAAACAAGTAAGGAAGGTTAAGTTCGGGTGTAACCGAACATTACATACTCAGTTGAGAGCTATGGTGACAACATAAGGGAAAATAACCATGTAGGAAAATGAACCGAGGGAAACCCTGGAATGTGTTTATATGACATGTGTATCAAATGAAAGGTATTAAGGAGTATTTTAAAAGGGAGTGGGCCATAGTTCTATAGGTGGACGCCATTTAGGGCTATAGCCATAAAGGTGGATCAGGGTTGACTCTAGAATGCGTTTGTACGATATGGGTATCAAATGAAAGGTTTTAATGAGTATTTCAAAAGGGAGTAATCCTTAGTTCCATAGGTGGACACCGTTTCGAGATATTGCCACAAAGGTGGACCAGGGGTGACCCTAGAATTTGTTTGTACAATATGGGCATCAAACGAATGGTGTTAATGAGTATTTTAAAAGGGAGTGGGCCTTAGTTCTATAGGTGGATGCCGTTTCGAAATATCGCCATAAAGGTGGACCAGGGGTGACTCTAGAATGTGTTTGAACGATATGGGTATCAAATGAAAGGTGTTAATGAGTATTCTAAAAGGGAGTAATCATTAGTTCCATAGGTGGACGCCGTTTCGAGATATCGCCATAAAGGTGGACCAGGGGTGACCCTAGAATTTGTTTGTACAATATGGGTATCAAAAGAAAGGTGTTAATGAGTATTTTAAAAGGGAGTAATCCTTAGTTCTATAGGTGGATGCCGTTTCGAAATATCGCCATAAAGGTGGACCAGGGGTTACTCTAGAATGTGTTTGTACGATATGGGTATCAAATTAAAGGTATTAATGAGGGTTTTAAAAGGGAGTGGTGGTTGTTGTATAGGTGGTCGCCTTTTCGAGATATCGCCATAAAGGTGGACCAGGGGTGACTCTAGAATGCGTTTGTACGATATGGGTATCAAATGAAAGGTGTTAATGAGTATTCTAAAAGGGAGTAATCATTAGTTCCATAGGTGGACGCCGTTTCGAGATATCGCCATAAAGGTGGACCAGGGGTGACCCTAGAATTTGTTTGTACAATATGGGGATCAAAAGAAAGGTGTTAATGAGTATTTTAAAAGGGAGTAATCCTTAGTTCTATAGGTGGATGCCGTTTCGAAATATCGCCATAAAGGTGGACCAGGGGTTACTCTAGAATGTGTTTGTACGATATGGGTATCAAATTAAAGGTATTAATGAGGGTTTTAAAAGGGAGTGGCGGTTGTTGTATAGGTGGTCGCCTTTTCGAGATATCGCCATAAAGGTGGACCAGGGGTGACTCTAGAATGTGTTTGTACGATATGGGTATCAAATTAAAGGTATTAATGAGGGTTTTCAAAGGGAGTGGTGGTTGCTGTATAGGTGGTCGCCTTTTCGAGATATCGCCATAAAGGTGGACCAGGGGTGACTCCAGAATGCGTTTGTACGATATGGGTATCAAATGAAAGGTGTTAATGAGTATTCTAAAAGGGAGTAATCATTAGTTCCATAGGTGGTCGCCTTTTCGAGATATCGCCATAAAGGTGGACCAGGGGTGACTCTAGAATGCGTTTGTACGATATGGGTATCAAATGAAAGGTGTTAATGAGTATTCTAAAAGGGAGTAATCATTAGTTCCATAGGTGGACGCCGTTTCGAGATATCGCCATAAAGGTGGACCAGGGGTGACCCTAGAATTTGTTTGTACAATATGGGCATCAAATGAAAGGTGTTAATGAGTATTTTAAAAGGGAGTGATCCTTAGTTCTATAGGTGGATGCCTTTTCGAGATATCGCCATAAAGGTGGACCAGGGGTAACTCTGGAATTTGTTTGTACGACATGGGTATCAAATGAAAGGTGTTAATGAGTATTTTAAAAGGGAGTGGGCCTTAGTTCTATAGGTGGATGCCGTTTCGAAATATCGCCATAAAGGTGGACCAGGGGTGACTCTAGAATGTGTTTGTACGATATGGGTATCAAATTAAAGGTATTAATGAGGGTTTTAAAAGGGAGTGGTGGTTGTTGTATAGGTGGTCGCCTTTTCGAGATATCGCCATAAAGGTGGACCAGGGGTGACTCTAGAATGCGTTTGTACGATATGGGTATCAAATGAAAGGTGTTAATGAGTATTTTAAAAGGGAGTATCCTTAGTTCTATAGGTGGATGCCGTTTCGAAATATCGCCATAAAGGTGGACCAGGGGTGACTCTAGAATGTCTTTGTACGATATGGGTATCAAATTAAAGGTATTAATGAGGGTTTTAAAAGGGAGTGGTGGTTGTTGTATAGGTGGTCGCCTTTTCGAGATATCACCATAAAGGTGGACCAGGGGTGACTCTAGAATGAGTTTGTACGATATGGGTATCAAATTAAAGGTTTTAATGAGAGTTTTAAAAGGGAGTGGTGGTAGTTGTATATGTGAAGGCGTTTTCCAGATATCGACCAAAATGTGGACCAGGGTGACCCAGAACATCATCTGTTGGATACCGCTAATTTATTTATATATGTAATATCTGCCAAGATTTTAAGGGTTTTTTATTTCGCCCTGCAGAACTTTTTCATTTTCTTCTACTTAATATGGTAGGTGTTACAACCATTTTATAAAGTTTTTTCTAAAGTTATATTTCGCGTCAATAAAACAATCCAATTACCTTACCATGTTTCATCCTTTTTTTCGTATTTGGTATAGAATTATGGCATTTTTTTCATTTTTCGTAATTTTCGATATCGAAAAAGTGGGCGTGGTCATAGTCGGATTTCGTTCATTTTTCATACCAAGAGAAAGTGAGTTCAAGTAAGCACGTGAACTAAGTTCATTACAGATATGTCGATTTTTGCTCAAGTTATCGTGTTAACGGCCATGCGGAAGGACAGACGGACGACTGTGTATAAAAACTGGGCGTGGCATCAACCGATTTCGCCCGTTTTCACAGAAAACAGTTAACGTCATAAAATCTATGCCCCCACCAAATTTCAAAAGGATGGGTTAATTTTTGTTCGACTTATGGCGTTAAAAGTATCCTAGACAAATTAAATGAAAAAGGGCGGAGCCACGCCCATTTTGAAATTTTCTTTTATTTTTGTATTTTGTTGCACCATATCATTACTGGAGTTAAATGTTTACATAATTTACTTATATACTGTAAAGATATTAAATTTTTTGTTAAAATTTTACTTTAAAAAAACATTTTTTTTAAAAGTGGGCGTGGTCCTTCTCCGATTTTGCTAATTTTTATTAAGCCTATATATAGTAATAGGGGTAACGTTCCTGCCAAATTTCATCATGATATCTTCAACGACTGCCAAATTACAGCTTGCAAAATTTTAAATTACCTTCTTTTAAAAGTGGGCGGTGCCACGCCCATTGTTCAAAATTTTACTAACTTTCTTTTCTGCGTCATAAGTTCAACCCATCTACCAAGTTTCGTCGCTTTATCTGTCTTTTGTAATGAATTATCGCACTTTTTCGGTTTTTCGAAATTTTCGATATCGAAAAAGTGGGCGTGGTTATAGTCCGATATCGTTCATTTTAAATAGCGATCTGAGATGAGTGCTCAGGAACCTAAATACCAAATTTCATCAAGATACCTCAAAATTTACTCAAGTTATCGTGTTAACGGACGGACGGACGGACGGACATGGCTCAATCAAATTTTTTTTCGATCCTGATTATTTTGATATATGGAAGTCTATATCTATCTCGATTCCTTTATATATGTACAACCAACCCAAATTATTAAATAAATTATAAAATTAAAAAATTGCTTCAATAAATGTTTTCATACATTTGAAAAAGCAATATGGGCAATCCCCGATTATTAAAATCATACAACCGTTATCCAATCAAACTTAATATACTCTGTGAGCTCTGCTCAACTGAGTATAAAAAATTCTATGCATTACTTCTCGTTTGGCACGTTGATATTTAAATCTTTCTCACCCAGCTCAATGAGTTCAAGAAATTCCAGGACTATTGTGGTGTTAAGCCACGCAAGGTAATTGAAAACTAAGTATCTTGGCACAAGAAATATTTTAACTGGAAGACAGAAGGAAGCAAATGCAAAAGAGATTTGATTTCGGAAGATATGTTTTGTATAAAATTATTTCCGCAGCTGCTAGCAGAACCCCTGAGGCCTGGGATCAAAACTCACACTTGCTGAATCTAGGCTCTGATATGAAATTTTAACCTTAAGGGAAAAAGTAAGCATATATAAAAATAGCACTAACAAAATTGCCTAGTTTCATTTATGATGTACTGAGTTTTCCACATACATAGTTCGGCAACACCAGAACGCAAATTTTTAACCGTTTCTTACTAAAACCTAACTGCACTTGTAAACAGCATTATATACTTGTACAAGAAAAACTTTGTAATTTTCAGGATATCGTATATCATTTTGTTTTTCTTTTATCAATTTTGAGGAGTGAAAAATTAAATAGAAAAATATATATTGTACATTGAAGTCGTTAGAATAATTTATTACAATAAAACTTTCAATACAACCAAAATAATAATTTTATACACTATACATTTTATTTCATTGCAATCAACAACATAATGCTAAAACCAAGAGCTTTGTTCGCGTTTGGTTGGTGGAAGACATAGACTTATCCTATGTCAAAATAAAGTAACATTTTTGGTTGCATTCACATATATTTGTTTGTTCAGCTTGAATTAAAGGAAAGTCTTAACTATGTTTAGTAAAATTTTATATGGAAACATCCTAAAATTTTGTATTTTTTACTAATAAAATAAAACAAAAATTTTGTCCTTTTCTTCGATGAATTTGGTCCTAAATGAAAACACGGTGTGGCAACCGTGTTCGCTTTACCGAAAATGTTTCACTTGTAGATACGAAGTTAACGAATAAACGGGACGATGTGTATATGCATATTATGCACGATAAGTTTCTACATAGGTATATTGTAATTTATTCTGTGAAGTACATAATGTAAACAAATATGTATAGCAAGAGGCAACACTTTTTACTATTATCTTTACTTATTTGCACTTACAAATCTTAATTTTTCAGTTTTGCCTTTTTCTAAACAACAGCTATTGTGTGGTTATTTCGATGTAACCACCTACTTTTGTGGGTAAAAATTTATCCAGCTACTTTCGCGGGTAGAATACCAAAAGGGTGTAAAAGTTGCCACATGATTTCGTTACCGTGGTGAAGAATGTTGTTACCACACTAGAATCAGGGCGTTAATGTTAAAAAAGCTTATCTAGCGGCAATTTTTGAACACTCGCGCCAGTGGTTAAATAACTCGCTACAAAACGGGTTCTGCTTTATAGCGGAGTCACGCACCTCTGTTGGTCAGTGTATAGTGTATAATCATAGCTGAATCGGCTGCGATGAATCGTGGGAACACACATTTTTCATTCATAGAAGTGGGGAATAGTGTAGAGATAAAATAGAGACACATTTCAGTTGCAGCTGGGTTTAATGCATACTGAAATTTAGCAGTACTAATTTTTTGCGCACCTAGCAGTACATATATAGTTTAAGTGGATATGTATATACATGTAAAAAAAGAGCTATTGTTTTTAATTTGAGTATAATTTTGCTTCTGAAATGCTTTGAAAATTGAGATCAAGCAAAAATACTTTCCTGGATGTTTGTAATGGAAAATATTCTTCAATAATTTTCACCTTGCTCTCAAGTTTTTCAAAATTTCGGAGAATTTTTTGTGTGGTGTTTTGTGAGCATTTACAGAATACCAATGTAAAAGTACGGCATATTTGATGAGAAAAGGGAATTAAAACTTTGTGAAATACTGGTAGCTATCAAAGTTCGTATTGACTATTCGACCTTCACTTGTGCTCCTGTGAGTATTTGAATTTTGTATTGCATTGTCTGGATATATGTTTAACAACAATTTTTGACAAGGAGAAAGTTTACTGTTATACTTCATTATATTACTGATTTGTCTAAAAAATATGCAAAAGAGATTGCATTAAAGAAAACTAAAACAAAATAAAATTCCCTGACTGAAAGAAACTGAAAAGTAACGAACATAAAATTTAATGCTTTATATGTTTATTCAAGTCTTGAACTTTGACAATGAAAATAAGGAAACACATTTGTGAAATATAAGTTCGAGCATTTAAAGCAAATCTCAACATACACAAATGGGCTAATCAGAGTTCGATGGCAAAATTTACATCTGGTATCTTTATCCAGGTAATAAAATCTTCTGTTAGCACCGTTTAGTTTGCCAACATCTTCTAATTATAAATTTTGTTTTCATTTTAAGAAATAAATTAATTCTTTGAAAGAAAAGAAAAGAAAAAATTATATTTCTGTATGTGCCCAAAATTTAATCAGCTTAAAGCGCAGAGTCCAAATCGTGAGAAAACGCTCAAGAAAAAATTCGTATATAGTTCTTGTGTGAAAAATAATAACAGCCAAGTAATTTTGCATTTACTTTATCTCTCTGTTCTCTATGAAGCGGCGCGACACGACAGTCAGATTCAGCAATGCATTAGAAGAAAATTTGTTAAAATTAACATATTCGAATTGAAAATGCACATACATATGTTCAAGAAAATACACTCAACGAGAGAAAAAGTACAGTTGTGCTCATATGGAATGCAAATTCCATTCAAATAACTCACATATGCAGTCACTGTTATCCCTGGTGTTTAACCGACTGTGTTCTTACAGGGTCGTTGCCCAAGAAATTATGAGACGCAAATATATATATAAAGTTTGGCAGATGAGCCCGAAAATCGTTAATATAGATTTCAATAGCAGCAGTTAAGGATAGTTTTCAATGAAATACGTTTAAATTATCTCAACGCCTATAAAGTGATCAAAAAACCCATTTTTTTTTATTTTGAACAGTCTAATGCCCTTATAGCGTAAAAACAATACAAGTCGACAATTTAACACGTTACTTTCTGATACCATATAACACTTGGCTGAGATAAAAAAGGTTTGAGTATGTTTTCATTTTATATAAGATTCATAGTAAAACGTTAGAAGTCAGATAGAAGGGGATATAGCTGAGTGGTAGAGCATTCGACTGCAGATCGAGAGGTCCCCGGTTCAAACACGAATGTCCCCTAATTCTGTATTTTATGCGCTTTATCAACATATTTTCAATTTACGTAATCATCAGTGTTCAATTGCCACATATGTATATGGGGTATTCCATCCCATTTCGACCAATTTTGAACCCGACCCCTTTAGAATTGGCTGAAAGTTTTTCTTCTTTTTCTAGCTTACGAAAGACGTTTTTCAGAAGTTTTTCAAATTTTTTCATCCAACTCAAAAAAAGTTATGAATTTTTAAAAAAACAGCGTTTTTGTTTTCAAAATGCTATAACTTTTTCAAAAATTGACCGTTTGGGATCTTTTTTTTAAATTTGTTTTTAAATGTACTTTTCGGAAAAAATTTTTTAATGTGTAATTTTTCAGTTTTTCGAGATTTTTCGAATTTCCCCCTTTTTTTCTCATAAAAAACTTCAATCAATTCTGCAATCATCCCCACTAATCCCGAGATTTTTTTTTATTTTTTATTTAATTGAAAAAAAAACTTTAAAATTTTTTTGTATTTTTTCCGAAAAGTACATTTAAAAACATATTTAAAACAAAATGATCCCAAACGGTAAGTTTTTGAAAAAGTTATAGCATTTTGAAAAAAATACCGTTTTTTTTCAAAATATTTAAAACTTATTTTAAGTTGGAAAACGACGCCTTTTTTCAAAATGCTATAACTTTTTCAAAAATTTATCATTTTTTTTTAATATGTTTTCAAATGTACTTTTCGGAAAAAATACAAAAAAAATTGTAAAGTTTTTTTTTCAATTAAATAAAAAAAAATTCTCGGCCCACTCCAGGATTAGTGGGGATGATTGCAGAATTGATTGAAGTTTTTTATGAGAAAAAAAGGGCGAAATTCGAAAAATCTCGAAAAACTGAAAATTACAAAAAAAAACTTTAAAAATTTGTTTGAATTTTTTCCGAAAAGTACATTTAAAAACAAATTAAAAATAAAAAAAAAGATCCCAAACGGTCAATTTTTGAAATGTTATAGCATTTTGAAAACAAAAACGGTGTTTTTTTTAAAATTCATAACTTTTTTTGAGTTGGATGAAAAAATTTGAAAAACTTCTGAAAAACGTCTTTCGTAAGCTAGAAAAAGAAGAAAAACTTTCAGCCAATTCTAAAGGGGTCGGGTTCAAAATTGGTCGAAATGGAATGGAATACCCCATATATATAACAACATTTAAAGATAATCGTGTGAAACATTGATCTTCAGATACGATCGAATTGTCTATGGGTGGTCGCCATGGCAGTGATTTTGCAAGCAGCGCCTTTTTTTAAATAGGAGCTAGGAGTTTATTCCGAAATTTTAGATCTAAATGCGAAAAAATTGCCAGATAGTTACAAAGGCACCAAAATGGAAACACTGATTCTAATTAAAGATGATTCACGTACCCTTTTACATCGAGAGCCTTATGCCGGATTTACATAAACGCTTTGGTCGCACTGCTTCAACGAATTTTCTGCGCAGTAAAATACCAATGAAACGCCTTTCCACTTTCTTCGCTTTGAAACGACGAAAGCTTCTATGTAAATCCGGCCTAACTGATTCGAAAGTTTGTGATTACATCTCATGAAGACGAAAGTTTTAAGTTAACATCCCATAGTTTGGCGACCTCGTCTACATATAAGCAGTTTGTATTAGGAAAATATTTAAACATTTTTATTTAAATAGGCCTCCTTTGAATACTATATTGAATTGTATATCGTATTTAAATACATCCGTAGGAAGGGTAATCTGTAAAAAGCTTTACGAATATTTATCAGTTTCTGGGTGTTATTTAGAATTTTTTTACGATCTCTTTTTGAAATAAAAAAAATTGTTTAGCAATAACTTAGCACTAAGGCATCGAGTGCCGAAATGTCTTTTGTAATCCCGGGATTGTCATTCAAATCCCGGAATTTTCGGGATCACTCAAAGACTGTTACACTCGGGCTTTGATTCAAAAATAATTATAGGAAAAGAGAAAATATTGTGGTTTGAAATGGAAATAAAAAAAAACTAGTTAAAGATGTTTCAATTTGCAGTATGATATGCCGAGATCTCGGAAAATCCCGGGATTTTCAAAATGTAATCGTGCGCTCGGTAGGCACGGAGTTCGGGATCGTCAATCCCGGGACTCGATGCCTTACTTAGCACACCTATAGCGCAATTCATTAACTTTTGCTGTTTATGAAATCGAATTTTCTACCGTAGTCAATTATTGGCTGCATTGTTGATTGAGAGATTCACTAACTGGGCTTTACCAACACTTGTTAAGTATTTATTCAATTTGAGGAAAGTTGTATTTCTCGTAATAGCCTGTCAAAATTTATGAAAAGGCCAAAGAGGAATGGAGAAAACCCAACTTATCATTTGTTGTGGCGGGATTCAGCAAATTAAGTATTTTTGATAATATTTGTATTTAAACATTTACTGCCCTTTTTATATTTTTTTCTGACTTACGTCCATCAGTAAGTTCCACAACTCTTACTTTTTTGCAATGCATTCCGCGAGAAACTATGCATCACAACACAAATGCTTAAAAAAGTCACAAGTTTAACTTCAAAATAATAATTTGGATATTTTAAGTCAGTAAAAAAAATGAGTGAATTACGCTACTGATATATGTACATAAGCTGCTGAATTTCATTTTTTTTTATTTTTAAAACAGCAACAAAGCATACATAAGCGTTAAAAAATCACACCACATAAGACGTATAAGAGACTTTGTGAATAGACTATTTCTGTCAAAATTTCAAAGCTTATGAAAGTAACAGATATATTCTATGATAAAATTATAGACCACAAAATTGTCCAAACTAAACAATCGCACGCTGCATTTGTTTTAAACTGCAAAGCAGATTTGTTTGCAATTACTTAAACGGTATATTTATAGCACATTTATTTAACGACAGAGCATAAACTTATCAAATATTAAAAAGAAATATTTTACATGAATGGGCAAGGCAAAATAAACTTCAGATGTCAAGTCTGAAGTTATTTTATATTTACAAACGTAATATCTTCTGTGATTGTGGCGATGTTACTGGCATGCATAAGAAAACAAAACGCTTACAAAAATATGATTAAAGAAAATTACAATTTATTTAATATTGAAAGCGTTTATAAGTACTTTTGTTTATTATATACATACACTTTATTTTCAAAAATATTTACAACAATGCTTGTTGGGTACAGTTATGAACTCTCATCAAAAACACCACACATTTGCTAGTATTTTAGCAATTTGGTGAGAAACTCAACATGGCAAGAAAACCAAAAAAATTCACCAAAATCAGTAAAGCGAATGAAAATTATTCACCAATTGAGGTCGTTTAAAAGTACGTGATTTGCCAAACAAAGGTAACGTGGGGATATAGCTCAGTGGTAGAGCATTCGACTGCAGATCGAGAGGTCCCCGGTTCAAACCCGGGTGTCCCCTACATACTTTTAAGTTATATTTTTCATTTGTTGTAATTATAACTTTTTTAGTATCAAATGAATTTACAAAATAGAAGAATGCTATCGAAATATCCTACGACATTAGACCGTTGCAAAAAAAAATATTCTTATATATGTACATATTTCGAATTTGTTTGGATTGTATGTATAATCAAAATGTTATGTGCCACAAAGTAGGTTCATAGGAAACTTGTATTACATTTTTCGAACTTTAATCACTGCAGCAGTACTAACAAATAGGGAGTATATATCAGAATATGACTTTAGTTCCATCCCATTTAGAAATAAAATCAAAATCTAAATGTGTGGAGTCAACTTGTGCAGCAAGTTATAAGAAACCTAAATCGGTACAAAATTGGCGCGTTTTGCATTAAAATTGGAAAAGATCAGTTGATTTGAAACAAATTTTTAAAAATGGTCTTTAGCTGGACTTGTTATGGAACATTATTTATATGTGCTCATAAAGTATAAACTTTGGATTGAAATAGTAAAAAAAACTTATTATTACACCAAAACAAAAAATACTTATTATAAAAATATATGGAAAATTTTATTGAATCACATTTTAAAAATAATATCTTATACATTTAAATCATAGGGTGAGTTATATATATTTACTGAATGCATTGCTTTTATAAGATCAATAGATATTATAAAGTTTCATTTAAGACCATACCTTAAAATTTTTTACATTAGAAAATTACGAATAGCTTGAAATGGTAGAATTCTGTAAAAAAAAATGTGGAAATTATAAAACAAGAATACAAACTTTAGCTAAATCAATAATAAAACTGGCAAAAAATATATAATAGCTTAATGCGAATTACTGTAGCTAAAAATTTGCTAAAATAGCAACGCTAGTAGCGATATGGACACGGCCCATATTTTAGCTACCTTTAAATCAGTTAATGACTAATGTGTAACTATCTTTGGATGGCCTAGCGCGTGAGTATACGGTAGAGGCTGCAATAACAAAACGAGATAAAAGTGGTACAACATTTATTTGTTTCCATCGCACTTGAAGCGCATTTAGAACGCGGTGTGCAACATTCGCCCCGATGGGGATATAGCTCAGTGGTAGAGCATTCGACTGGAGATCGAGAGGTCCACGGTTCAAACCCGGATGTCCCCTGAATTAAGTTTTTTACCGAATGCTTTTAGTAATAAGAAAGCAGCTTTTTTGGTATGTGCATATTCGCCAAAAAATTCAACACCCTAATGTATGAGGATGCAAATTGGTATTTTTGTGTTAAAACTGGATAAACTCTTTTATTTATTATTTGGTTATTTAATTGAAAAAAAAATTTTATAAAAAGCATGTGGGCTCAACCGGGATTTGAACCCGGGACCTCCCGCACCCAAAGCGAGAATCATACCCCTAGACCATTGAGCCGCTTCCACTTCGGGTGAAAAAGTCGGTTGTTATATTGTGTTATACTGCGCAATATATGGTAATTTATTGTGTGAGAGTTTCAACATAACAGGGTTGCCATATGCTTAAACATTATACCTAATCTATATATAAGCAGGTACGTGCATATAATAGGCATCAAACATGTTATTGGTAAAAAATCAGTAGGTACATACATATTTTTAAAATTTCAGCAATTTTTTTTTATTCACAAATAAGTTATTGAAATTTTCGCTTTCTCCATTCTAACTGAATTTTCGCGTCTCAGTTTAGTTCAAGGAAAAACGTGCAAACAAAATCAGCTGTTTGGTTTGTTTTCGTGTATTCTCAATAAATATTCCAACTTTGGTCTACAAAATATTCACAATTATCAATTTTACCTGGGGTGGCACATGCGATTCCACTATCGCTGATTTATTCCATAAGTTAATTTAGAGCATGAACCAATGAGACATTTTTAGTTTAGGGGTTTAACAGCTGGCTTTTGTTTACACTTTTGCCTTGGACTTTATTGTGACGCAAAGCTTCAGTTAGAATGGAGAAAACGAAAATTTCAAAAAAACTTTCGTCTAATCCATCTTTTCTTTTTTTATTTAAAAAAAAGCAAAAGCCAATGATTTTATTGGTGTGAAAAGAGCAACTTCTTTTTGTTGTTTTGTTGATATTCCGACAGGGTGGATAAATGATGTATATTGGAACGATTTTCCGTCATCCCTTGTCAGATTTAGTTTTGAGACAAACCGGTTTCGGCGCTGTGCCATCATCAGTGTCGTTCTCCGAAAATCGACACTGATGATGGCACAACGCCGAAACCTGTTTGTCTCAAAACCAAATTTGACAAGGGATGACGGAAAATCGTTCCAATATACATCAACAATTTCTTTGTTATCTTTGAGTAAAAAAACGTTAAGAAAATTACAAACTGTATGTGGTTTTAGAATTTCTTCACCGCTTTTTATAATGTACAAAACAAAATTTTTACACAAAATATGATCAAATTTTGGGTGAAAACGCAAAAAGGTCAAAAAGAGGTTTTTTTTCTTTATGCAATCTATTTAATTCGCTTGAAATTTTTTACAAAAATGACCTGTATGCAGCTAAAAGGCAATTGCTCAAAAAGTTTTTATAAATAGATTCCATGCTTGGGGCAAGCATTTTTGAACTTTGGCGATATAGTAGAAGAATTCTTATTAGTCTTGATAAACTTTAACTCTATTACTTAATAATCAAAATATTACTTTTTTATTCAAGAAAATTTCATGGTAAACCCAGAATTCCCGTGTGGTATTTCTCTTTACAAAATTCTTGTAGAAAATACCTATTTGAGAGCTGAGACTGAAAAAATATTTTGGCAGACGAAGTTTTTTTGAGCATTGCCTGGTTGTTATTTTAAATGGACTTTTTGGATGGGTTTCTTTCTTTCTAATGTGAGTAAGGCCGAGTTTGTTAGAAAGAGTTTAAACTACAATTAAAGTTGACAAAAATTTAACCCTACCACTTCGGCCGCTAAGCTGAAATGAATAGCAAAATTTTATGTTATCGAATAAAGTGGCAATGTTAAACTCTAATCAACTTTAACTAGAGTTTAAAACTCGCACTGAAAAAACAGGCATAACTGTAACGTTTTAGTTTTGACATACCTATTTATCCTAAAATTTTCGTAGTCAACAACTTCCTGAAGAATAGTTTTTTTGTTATTTGTCCGGGAGATTTATTTTACTGTTATTTTTATTACAAGAAAATATTCTTGTTTTATTTCTTTATTGTCGCTGAAGTTTATTTTGATGTTGCTTTTCATTCGTGTAATTTAACGACACATTTTTCGAAGGAATAAGAAAAATATTTACTTTTCGATGACATTCCTTAATTCCTTCGTTATATTATGAAATTTTATATTATATTAATTTACTAGCCTTTACCCGCGGCCCCGTCCGCAAGGAGAAAATTAAATATATGGGCTATTCACGTTAGCCTGCTTATCAAGTTATCTGTTTAAACAAATTTTTCTGTCTAATGCATTTTATTTTTGTAATTGAGTAAAAAAAAAGAACAAAATGAGCCGATAACCTGATAGGATCCCCAAATAATCCCGAAATTATTCAGAAAAATTCACGAAATGACCCCGACGCTATCGCGGACGGATCCCGAAAACCATCTAGAAATGCCACAGAAGGGCCTCCAAAAGTTCCCGGAATATTCCCAAAAAACCCGAAATGACAACGACGCGATTCTAGGCTTATCCAAAGAACCACAAATAAATGATGCCTGAAGGGTGCCAAAATGATCCCGAAATAGTCCCGAAAAAGTCCTGAAATGACCCCGAGGGGATCCACGACGGATTGCGAAAACCATACAGAAATGATTCCGGAAGGGTCCTAAAATGATCTCGTATTAGTCCCGAAAAAATCCCGAAATGACCCCGACTGGATGCCGGACGGATCCCGAAATGATGCCGGAAGATACCCCAAATGATGCAGTATTAGTCGAGAAAAGTCCCGAAATGACCCCGACGGGATCCCGAAATGATGCCGGAAGGTACCTCAAATGATCCAGTATTAGTCGAGAAAAAGTCCCAAAATGACCCTGACGTGATCCCCGACGGATCCCGAAAACCATCCAGAAATGATGCCGAAAGGGTCCCCAAATGATCCCGTATTAGTCGAAAAAAAGTCCCGAAATGACCCCTACGGGATCCTGGACGGATCAAGAAAACCATCTAGAAATGATGCCGGAAGCACCCCAAATGATCCCGAAATAGTCCCGAAATGACCCGACGGGATCCCGGACGGATCCCGAAAACCATCCAGATATGATGCCGAAAGGGTCCCCAAATGATCCCATATTAGTCGATAAAAGTCCCGAAATGACCAAGACGGGATCCCGAAATGATGCCGGAAGTACCGCAAATGATCCAGTATTAGTCGAGAAAAAGTCCCAAAATGACCCTGACGTGATCCCCGACGGATCCCGAAAACCATCCAGAAATGATGCCGAAAGGGTCCCCAAATGATCCCGAAATATTTCCGAAATGACCCCGCTGGGATCCCGGACGGATCCCGAAAGCCATCCAGACATAATGCCGGAAGGGTCCCCAAATGATCCCGTATTAGTCGAGAAAAAGTCCCGAAATGACCCCTACGGGATCCTGGACGGATCAAGAAAACCATCTAGAAATGATGCCGGAAGGTACCCCAAATGATCCCGAAATAGTTCCGAAATGACCCCGACGGGATACCGGACGGACCCCGAAAACCATCCAGAAATGATGCCGAAATCGTCCCCAAATGATCCCGTATTAGTTCAGAAAAATTCCCGAAATGACCCCGACGGTATCCCGGACGGATCCCGAAAACCATTGGGAAGTGATGCCAAAAGGGTCCCCAAATGATCCCGTATTAGTCGAGAAAGGGCCCCGAAATGACCCTGAAGGGATCCGGACGGAACCCGAAAACCATCCAGAAATGATGCCGAAAGGGTCCTCAAATGATCCCGTATCAGTCGAGAAAAAGTCCAGAAATGACCCCGACGGGATCCCGGATGGATCCCGAAAACCGTCCAGAAATGATGCCGGAAGGGTCCCCAAATGATCGCGAAATAGTCCCGAAATGATACCGGAATAGTCCCGAAAATGTCCCAAAATAATCCCGACGGAATCCCGCACGGATCCCGAAAACTATACACAAATGATCCCGGAAGGGTCCCAAAATAATCCCGGAATAGTCCCGAAAAAGTCCAGAAATGACCCGGCGGGATCGCGGAAAGATCCCGAAAACCATCCAGAAATGATCCCGGAAGGGTCTCGATATGACCCAAACGGGATTACAAATAGGGTGAAGATAATTATAAAACCATGTTAATAAGGCAACAGGCGCGTTGGAGCGAATGAAGAGTTACAAAGAAACATACAGGTAAAGCTAATAAAAGCGGGCTAATAAAAACAATTGAAGGAGGGCGGATAGCGGGAGGAGGAGAGTACCACTGATCGTTTTTCCAAAAATGTTTAGATCTCGATCTGTATGAGCCAGATACCAAAAATTATTGATTTTAGGACAAAATTTACATTGAGTTATAACAATTTATAGATTTTGCACGAGAGGGGAAAGGAGGGGGGGGGGTATCACTGCTCACTTTGTAAGCCCTCGACTTATTTCACCCATTGAGTTTGTAATATTGGTGAAGGTCAGTATACGTAAAGTTATAATGTGTAAAAATTGTTAAAAAGTAATTATTCGAAGGGGTCGTGGGACCCCCTTCCCCCTTTCCATGTTCGAAAAAAATTTCGCCAGTAGCCTATTATCTCTGTCCCAAATTTCATAAAAATCCGTGAAGCCGTTCTGGCGTGATTCAGTCGCAAAGACAAAAAAATATAATAATTAAATTATAACTGTTCATAGCGGGCGGAGACCACGCCCCTTTTGAAAAATATATAGCTAGTAGATCCTTCTAGACTATTGGCTATATGCATGCCAAATTTCATACTAATCCGTCCAGCCGTTCTTGCGTGATTGAGTCACAAAGCGTCTGGACAAACATCCAAACATCCAAACATCTTCACATCCAAACTTTGCCATTTATAATATACTAGCCTTTACCCGCGGCCCCGTCCGCAAGGAGAAAATTAAATATATGGGCTATTCACGTTAGCCTGCTTATCAAGTTATCTGTTTAAACAAATTTTTCTGTCTAATGCATTTTATTTTTGTAATTGAGTAAAAAAAAAGAACAAAATGAGCTGATAACCTGATAGGATCCCCAAATAATCCCGAAATTATTCAGAAAAATTCACGAAATGACCCCGACGCTATCGCGGACGGATCCCGAAAACCATCTAGAAATGCCACAGAAGGGCCTCCAAAAGTTCCCGGAATATTCCCAAAAAACCCGAAATGACAACGACGCGATTCTAGGCTTATCCAAAGAACCACAAATAAATGATGCCTGAAGGGTGCCAAAATGATCCCGAAATAGTCCCGAAAAAGTCCTGAAATGACCCCGAGGGGATCCACGACGGATTGCGAAAACCATACAGAAATGATTCCGGAAGGGTCCTAAAATGATCTCGTATTAGTCCCGAAAAAATCCCGAAATGACCCCGACTGGATGCCGGACGGATCCCGAAATGATGCCGGAAGATACCCCAAATGATGCAGTATTAGTCGAGAAAAGTCCCAAAATGACCCTGACGGGGATCCCAGCCGGATCCCAAAAAAAAATCCAAAAATGATGCCGAAAGCGTCCCCAAATGATCCCGAAATAGTCCCGAAATGACCCCGACGGGATCCCGGATGGATCCCGAAAACCATCCAGAAATAATGCCGGAAGGGTCCCCAAATGATCCCGTATTAGTCGAGAAAAAGTCCCGAAATGACCCCTACGGGATCCCGGACGGATCAAGAAAACCATCTAGAAATGATGCCGGAAGCACCCCAAATGATCCCGAAATAGTCCCGAAATGACTCGACGGGATCCCGGACGGATCCCGAAAACCATCCAGATATGATGCCGAAAGGGTCCCCAAATGATCCCATATTAGTCGAGAAAAAGTCCCGAAATGACCAAGACGGGATCCCGAAATGATGCCGGAAGTACCGCAAATGATCCAGTATTAGTCGAGAAAAAGTCCCAAAATGACCCTGACGTGATCCCCGACGGATCCCGAAAACCATCCAGAAATGATGCCGAAAGGGTCCCCAAATGATCCCGAAATAGTTTCCGAAATGACCCCGCTGGGATCCCGGACGGATCCCGAAAGCCATCCAGACATAATGCCGGAAGGGTCCCCAAATGATCCCGTATTAGTCGAGAAAAAGTCCCGAAATGACCCCTACGGGATCCTGGACGGATCAGAAAACCATCTAGAAATGATGCCGGAAGCACCCCAAATGATCCCGAAATAGTCCCGAAATGACCCGACGGGATCCCGGACGGATCCCGAAAACCATCCAGATATGATGGCGAAAGGGCCCCAAATGATCCCGTATTAGTCGAGAAAAAGTCCCGAAATGACCCCTACGGGATCCCGGACGGATCCAGAAAACCATCTAGAAATGATGCCGGAAGGCACCCCAAATGATCCCGAAATAGTCCCGAAATGACCCCGACCGGATCCCGGACGGAACCGAAAACCATCCAGAAATGATGCCGAAAGGGCCCCCAAATGATCCCGAATTAGTCTAGAAAAAGTCCAGAAATGACCCCGACGGGATCCCGGACGGATCCCGAAAACCATCCAGAAATGATGCCGAAAGCGTCCCCAAATGATCCCGTATTAGTCGGGAAAAGTCCCGAAATGACCCCGACGGGATCCCGAAATGATGCCGGAAGGTACCTCAAATGATCCAGTATTAGTCGAGAAAAAGTCCCAAAATGACCCTGACTTGATCCTGGACGGATCCCGAAAACCATCCAGAAATGATGCCGAAAGGGTCCACAAATGATCCCGAAATAGTCCCGATATGACCCCGCTGGGATCCCGGACGGATCCCGAAAGCCATCCAGACATAATGCCGGAAGGGTCCCCAAACGATCCCATATTAGTCGAGAAAAAGTAGCGAAATGACCCCTACGGGATCCCGGACGGATCCAGAAAACCATCTAGTAATGATGCGGGAAGGTATCCCAAATGATCCCGTATTAGTCGAGAAAAAGTACCGAAATGACCCCGATGGGATCCCGGACGGATAAGAAAATCATCTAGAAATGATGCCGGAAGGTACCCCAAATGATCCCAAAATGACCCCGACGGGATCCCGGACGAATCCCGAAAACCATCCAGAAATGATGCCGAAAGGGTTCCCAAATGATCCCGTATTAGTCGGGAAAAAGTTCCGGAAAGACCCCGAAATAGTCCCGAAAAAGTCCCGAAATGACCCAGGCGGACGGATCCCGAAAACCATGCAGAAATGACGCCGGAAGGGACCCCAAATGATCCCGAAAAAGTCCCGAAATTATCTCGATGGGATCCAGGACGGATCCCGAAAACCATCCAGGAAATATCCAGGAAGGATCTTTAGGGGATCCACGACGGATCGTGAAAACCATACAGAAATGATTCCGGAAGGGTCCCAAATGATCCCGTATTAGTCCCGCAAAGTCCTGAAATGACCCAGACGGGATCCCAGACGAATTCCGAAAACTATCCAGAAATGATGGCGGAAAGGTCCTCAAATGATCCCCTAATAGTCCCGAAATGACCCTGACGGGATT
>JARSSU010041047.1:5000-26029 GCA_029619165.1 Eurosta solidaginis
AAGGATTGCAAACTTTACACATTTGCTTCGATATGAATACTTTGCCCAGCCAAGTTCCTTTAAAACAAAGGAAATCTTTCGAGCATTACAAATGTTCATATACTTAATACTTTTGTGACCTTTTCACTTTCTTAGTCGCCCGTTTGTGTGTGCGAAAATTGTTTTTGTTTCAAAAAGATGAATTTCTTAGTTGGGTCACGGAAATAATTTCATGGGCCATTGAAGTTTTATTAGAATTTCATGTTATGGTCATATTGCGCACAAGAGCCCAGTTGGTATGTATGTATGTTTGTACTAACTTACTATGCTAAGAAAAAATCACATAAAATAATTTATAAATAAATAAATAAATTTGCTACAAGAAATATTAAGCATTGTTATTATTAGGCGCAAAACAGATATTTTATTTATATATTTTACATGCACATGCACATTCATTAAAACAAAGACGATTCACTGTCCAACTAGAGAAATATCGATTCCTTATTAGCAGCTTCGCTACGTCACTATGCCGCTAAACAGCAGCTTACAGCGAAGAGAATATTTCACACACATAGCACACATAGCAATACAGAGCGCATATGGCCTTACATAAATTGCAACTATTCGAGACGGCTGTTTGCGTCTAGACCCTGGCAGAAATGGTGAACGAAGCGAACTGAGAGTATAGCTGAAAGCAGCGCAGTTCAAGTGATAACACAGGTCTGTGAAAAAAATTTGTTTGTCAGCTGCATGAAATATTTTTACTGAATTAAATTTTTTAAAGTGTGCTGATTTCAAAAGTGATGGCCTTTTTTTCTATCACATAAAGATTTTTTGCCAATTCAAACACAAAAAATTGGTTAAAGCACTCCTTTGTTCAAAATTTTCAAACAATATATATTTTTTTTTAGGCAACGAAACATTATTTTGATACATATGCTTATTCATGTTCTTTATGAAACCTCTTCTTCTTTTCCTTGATACTTTGACGAATCCTTTTCCGATTTCCATCTTCGGTTTCTCACTTAAGCAGCCAACAGTAGTCAGCAAGCATAGTGACATCCCATCGCCCTTGGTACCTTCTCTCGATATCACGGACATCCTGGTGAAATCGCTCCCCCTGCTCTTCACTGCAAGCTCCCAGGTTTTTGAGGAAAAAAGTATATGTGAGTGTGTAAAAAATGGACCTTCAAGCTCATCTTGCAGCCTTGAGCTCCGTATGCTGCTAGCATCCGTTGCACAATGGTTTTATAGTTGGGATCCTTAGTATTTCCCAAAAACTTTCGCACTACGTTCTTGAACGATACCCAAGCTTCTTTTTCCTTGTCATTCATAGTTTCCACAAATAAAGGGTCCGTTAAAAGTTTTCTAATGTATTGAATCCCTTTATGACAACTTAGCAGAAGTAGCAGTCAGTGGTGTGATTTTTCTGCTCACGCCGAAATGCATTTTTATTTCCCCTAAACCACAAACGAAGATTTCCTCGCATCTTCTACACACCTTATGCGGGGCCCATGGTTTATCTTCATCACCAACTTTTAATTTAAAGTAGGCAAAATGAACTTTTCCTTACACAATCACTTATATTACCAATGAACATAGATACTGCAATATGCATAAAAACTTCTGTGATATAATAATTTGAATATTTTTTCTGTTTTTAGGAGGTCAAAATCTGTAAGAAAATGTAAAAAAAATCCTATGCAGTTTTTGGTCTCAGACCTGTGTAATCAATCGGTTTGATTTTAAAACGCTGTAAGTGAAGTACGTGAGTAATTTAATTGTGAAGTACTACTACCATAGTAGTGTTGCAAATAAAGATATTTTTAGTAGTGTTGTACACAAAGATACTTAATATTTGTGTTATTTATTCGACAGTCCAACAATTCGAACGTTAACATAAGGTGCTGAATTATTGATTATAATCATAATTTCTTGAAATTCGCCACAATGTGTATAAATAACCCACACTAGGCAAAACACTTCGTGGTTTCTGCGGGGGCTTAGCTGATTTCCCTAGCGCACCAGCGCATGGCTACGTGGCTTAGTTGTACCAATGCTTTTCCGCAACGTAGACGGCAAGGGGAGGTCAATGAAGACTTACTGTCAACCGCGTTAATCCAGGGTGTTATGCGGACTGTGCCTATAATGTGAATAACGACCAAGGTTATGTATATGCGGCTGTATAGACCGCTTTGAGAATTAAAGGCGGCCTTACAAGCTAAGAGTGTTGATGTGCAGCATATTTTTACTTTCACATATTTTTAGTATTAGACCTCAATGCCCTTGCTTTGCAGGGCAGGTGGTGGAACGAGCACCTCAAATTTTACTCAATTTATCGTGTTTACGGACGGAAGGACGGACGGACAGGGCTAAATGAATTCTTTTTTCGCCCAGATCATTTTTATATATAGAAGTATATATCTATCTCGCTAGTTTATGCCGTTACGGGGTATCTTTATGCGAAAAAAATTAATATACTCTGTGAGCTCTGCTCAGCTGAGTATAAAAACAGATCTCCCTGAAGAAGGTAAAAACTGCATCGAAACGTGTAGGAGGAAAGTAAAATTACTTTACCTTACATGCTTATTTGATTGGCGCTTAACAGTATAAGCGGTTATGGCCGTAAATACAGAACAGAGCTTTATTTGGGCTGATTACGCGTTAGTTGGCGCAGTTTGCAGGATCCCTTTTCCTTGTGGGTTTGGCAAAGAACCTTAAAATTTTTATCATTTGGCATGCACTCGCCCGACCATATTTTGCAAAGCCCATATTTTGCAAGATATGTGTTCGCGTCCGTTGTATCAGCCTTACGACTCTCTGCGCCAGCATTGAGTGAATCCAATTAGTTGTCAAAGTAAGTAAGTAAGTGTTTAGAATAATTTAATATAAATAACTGAAATATTTGAATAAAGAGACATTTAGAATTCGCTCACTGATGTCAAAACTCATTTACCTGCATTTAATCTTTTATATGGCGATCCTGCCTATGATTCTACTGGCTGAATTTTCAGCCTAATTTCATAGCTGGCAAGGATTTTACTGGCTGATTACAACCTAAGCCTTGTAAAAGAAGCAAATGATGTTTTCGATGAATTAAATTTGGAGAACTCAAAAATGACGCCATTTAGCAAATTTTATGATAATTTACGGGCTTTATAATCGAAATGATGCAGGAGCAGTGGATATGACCAGTAAAAATGTTGATATTACCTTGGAAGGAACAAAAGAACCACATTCGGAATAGAGAGGCAGCATAATAAGTATAAATATAATAAATATAATTACCCTAATTTTGAAATAGTTTTTAACATTTTAGACATAATTTCTGAGCAGGAAAAATGTTCGGGCAACCTAACGGCTGCCTATTGACAAGCAAAAATTCAAATTTCGGCTGTAAAAACCTGCTAAATTTTGAGATATGTTCCAAGGAGAGAACATACAAAGTCAAAGCCAATTTGATCAAATTTTTGAAAGATTAGTTAAACTAAATCTGAAGTTCCAAGAAGGTGAAAACAAAATACTAAACTGAAATACTCAAAGCCAATACTAAGCCAATAACAATCGAGGAATACAGACAGAGAAATAAGATTCAAAAAATTGAGGAACCTAAAGTTCATAAACCGATAAAATTTAAAAGAAAAAGAGGAGGAAAGCAATTTGCCATTCGAAAAACAATAGCCAAGATTTATGAAAAAATTAATTAAAGCACAAATCAGGCAGAAAAAATTAAACTAAAACAAGAAATCAAGGAATTAAGGAGAAATAATTATCAAAATAAAAACCAAACCCAGCAACGTAAACATTAGGGTGTTGAAAAAAAAATACAAATAAAATACAATTTTGTAAAACTATTGATTTTAAAATTATGGAAAGATCAAGAAAAATTAAAAGTTATGTAAAAGGCCCACTTGAGGACCTTAAAATTGAAATTAAAATTGTAGATGAGGAAAAAACTCTAGTATGGTTGAAAAAATGGTGGAAACTTATTGATATGCCTCTGAGCATGTTTGAGGGGTAGCTTTGTTTGCGTAAATATGTGTACCCTATAATCATTCTCGAAGCGCTTACATTTCTGGAGATCAATATGGGTCCGAAATATGTGACAAATATCAGCCTCAAAAACACTACCACCTAAGCAGCTTCGGAATCGAAACTCAGAAATTTGTCCATGACAATTCATTCTAAATAAATAATTAATTTAACTAATACTTATTTCATATCTATCTTGTCCTCATGGGAGTTTTATAACAACAATTTTCTCCCCTATATTTTCCGATTCGGATGTGTCAAAAATTCTTCCTAAATGCCCTGAAGTAGTGCCAATAAGGCTCATATATGATATCGGCAGGGGGCCTGTATAAGACTTATGTTAGAGACAAAATATGAGCGTGCTAAAAATCATATAGCAATCGCTTCTGGTTCCTAAATGAGTACATAACGAGGTGAAAACGATCCAAAGTTTTGACTCCTTTCAGACTAATTGTTGACCCCGAGTATTTGCTGGGTTGTTTGTTTAAAATAAAAACAAAATTTTTTTTAATTTCAAATGACGTATAAATTTAATTGCTGAATTCTAATTCCAAGCAGCCTCGATTCAAATGATTTTAAATACCCAAAAAAGATAGAAAAAAGGAACATTCCGGGTATTTTCCTGGTATTTACCCATAAAAATAGTAAATGCCCGGTACAATCCCAACTCTAAGCATTTCTTATTTTTGTATAAAACTTTTTACTTATTTGTGGAAATTTTTTTTAATTTTTTCAATGAAAAATGCTTGATTGAATATTTCTCGTAATATTTACATGGACGAGTTAGCTCAGTGAACAAGACTCTAAAGTTGCGGATCTCGACTAGAAATCCACGGCCGTGGCAATTACATATACATACATTTAAATTTTTAACATTTTTTTACAATTTAATCAATTTTCAAGAAAATTATTCCTATAGCCAAGGAAAAAATTTCTTTTCTAGATAAGGAAAGCGTTTCTATAGCGCAAAATCAATCCCATTTTTTCTTAGTTTTCAATTTTTCAATTTTTCTTTCGCTTTCTTGTCCTTATAGTGTAGCTATATTGGTGGAATGTATGGAATATTGCTTTCTCTCAGCTAACAAATATTCTTGCAATGTAATACGTGCAAAAAATATTACAATTGCTTGCACGTTTTCTTTTTTCATTTTGCTTTGCAGTAAACATCAATCGATGTGCAACTTTAATCGCAGTAATCCTTCGACCGTCTAAGTACCATTTCCTTTGGTGCGTGCTACACTCAAGTAATCCATCGGGAGATGGCTTTAGCACTAGGCTCTGCGCCGCTTGAGATCACGTTGCCATTATTTCAGAGTCATACGGCATTCGATGAGCTGGGCGCCCACATACGTGTCTGCCAGTTTATTTCCGTCTTTGCTAACTGCATTTGTGTGTTGCCACATACATGAGTGCATGGGTATACATTAGGACGGGTCGATTAAAAATCGCTCATTGCTCTCTGAAAATCGTATTCTAGGGATCAAAATAACAAACTTTGCCGAAGGAACCATACCTCTAAAGCGAATTCTGATGCCCCCCACCCCTTTGGGTCGAACTTTTGGGTAGGGGCAATTTCAATTCTACTTGCTGTGTCTTGTGGTGGCTTAAAAAAACAACACAAACAATTTTACGATCTGCAATTGTGTCACAGTGATACCTTCATTTTTTAAAACGGTTGAATAAAAAACCCACACAACTATGTTTACGACATGCAAATGCATCACAGTGATGCCTTGGTTTTAAAAGGGGGTTGTAAAAAACGCTAATTTCTAATAATTTTTTTTAAATTTCTTTTCTATTACTAAGTTAAATTCATTTTTTCATTTACATATGTTCTGACTAAATAAATTTCTAAAGAGAAAAATAAACTCCAAAAAGAAAAAACATAGGCACTTCAAAGTGGGATTTTTCAAAATTTGCCCCTAAGACCCAAAGGGGGACATCAGAATTCGTTTTAGAGGTATGGTTCCTTCGGCAAAGTTTCTTATTTTGATCCCTAGAATATGATTTTCACAGAGCAATGCGCGTTTTTTTGTTTCCCCACAAATCGACCCGGCCTAGTATACATATATGTATATGTGTTTGTATTTTTTGTAAATTCATTAATGCTATTTCTTGCCAAAGCACTAATTCACTGAGCTTTTATTTTTGATAGTAAGGTTTTCCTTTAATAGTCATATTAATTATGTAACTTCTAAATTCTTACTCTTGCTTGGTTTTTTTAGGCGTAATACCTCCAAATTTTCTATCCTTATACAATCAAACTTTTATATACCTCGTTTATAAGGTCGCACATTGAATATGCTGTATTTATTTGGAAGCTTTGTACTCAGTTAGCCATAAATAGAATCGAGAGGATACAGAAAATGTTTCTTAAGTATGCCTTCGTCCATTAAACTTCTCAGAACCCATGTCCATCCTATTCTTCTCGGCTTATGCTCTTAGGACTCAAGTCTCCTGAGAGTCGGCGATCTATACTCTGTTTAACTTTTGTATACAATGTGATTAAGGGGGTTATTGACTGTCGCTGATCTGTTGGAAAGGATTCGCTTTAATGTTCCTCAACGACTTTTTCGGAATTTCTTTCCTTTCTATGGAGATAACTTCAGAACAAATTACGCTAGTTATGCTCCTGTTAATTGCGCTACTTGTGAGTTCAATGTACTGAGTAAAAAAGTCTCTCATGATTTTTCGCTTCCAATAGCCGATTTTTTGATATTTTGAATTCCGCTTTTAAGTTGTATATTTTAATTACAATTAAGCTGTATGTAATACTTTCTTGGATTCATAATGTAGTCTATAAGGATTTTTTGTCCAATGACGTATTAATATAATAAGAATAATCATAACTTTAAAAAAAAATAATGTTGTAAATTTTTCCTGAAGCAACTGCGTTTTTTATTTTATATTTTTTTTCATTTTATTTCCTCTATTGCCACGAAATCTATAAAAAAATTTTAACACATTTAAACATTTTTATTTTGAGTCAACTTTCACAAACATATGGCCATTTGATATCATATCAAATAGATTTGCTTTGTGTTTTTTTTCTTCTTTTTTATATTCGCACTTTCGCATCAAGTAAACATCACTAAAAAATGCAGAGACGAAACGTATTTTTTTGCATAACTTCTTGTATTTTTAGTTGTTGTAAAATGAATTTAAAACTCCGTTTTGGGTTATTTACATTTAAGATCCTTTATTGATATTGATGTCATGACGAACACTCAAAGAAATGGTGCTACTAAAATCAATCGGTTCTGTTGTTCTTGACTTAACGGAGATTCGGTGAAATTGGTCGAATTATTGTTAATTCGACCGAGTTCTTTGTCAAGCGAACAAATTAGTTTAGTCATTTCATCAGAAGAGAATTGTCGCTCTTAAGTTAACAAAATTGACAGATTCCTAATCAACTGATTTTTTTGTTAACACAACTGAAGTGATCAACAGTCAATACATGAGCAAATTTCAAAGAGAATTTTACGCTCACTGCGCTCTCTACTGTGTACTTATGTATGCTGTGTACTATATGTATGCACATATTTACGTATGTATATGGCGGCCGCCGTGGTGTGATGGTAGCGAGCTCCGCCTACCACACCGAAGACCCTGGGTTCACACCCCGGGCAAAGCAACATAAAAATTTTAGAAATAAGGTTTTTCAATTAGAAGAAAATTTTCCTAAGCAGGGTCGCCCCTCGGCACTGTTTGGCATGCACTTCGTGTGTATTTTTGACATGAAAAGATCTCAGTGAAAACTCATCTGCTTGCAAATGCCGCAACATAGGTACCTTCGTACAAAGCTGTCGCAACAACTTTTTTTTTCATTTAACTACTAAAACGGTCAATTACGAATCAACGATTTGTGCGCAGTTGGTTCAACATCTTATTGCGATGGATAAAAATTGACAGAATTTCGGTTGATTTTACCAGTCTTTTTCTTTCAGTGAATGCATTCTGCTGCCGCGCATGTGGTAATCGAGTCAAAGTGTAAAGGGAAGTATCCTCGTTTACCATATATAGATACCCCTTGAAACCCACGTGCGTACTTCATATCCCCGGGAGTGGGTAGTTTAGTTCGTCGTACTTTGGCTCATAGCATTTCACTATATTCCAAATTAACGTGTAACTGCCATGTTGTTGTTGTTGTTGTAGCGATAAAGACGCCCCCAGAAGGTTTTGCGGTGTATTATCGTTGTTGATCTTTGCGGGATATAGATCCGGTACATTCCGGTAACAAGCACCATTAAGGTACATGCCCGAACATCTCGGAACGATTTGGTATGACCACATGAAACTTTCTAGGCCATACCGCCCTCCAACCCCCTAGGTCCATGGAACTTGGGTCGCCAGAGCCTTGGCTTCCAAAGAAATAGGATTCCTCATGCGTAGGTGTGGTTGAGAATTGCGTTGGATAAGCTATAAATTGCGCTGGCAACTCTTTGAAAGGATTGCGCTACACAACCCCTTTAATCATTTCGGTATTTAGTCGACTGTTACGACATGCATACCTTCCGCGGGTATATTCTAAGCTCCTCTTACCCGCATTTCACTATATTCCAAACTAACATGATGTTTTAACGCTACTTCCATCGTTCTTACCACTTAACTATTGTGCATAACCTTGGGCTTCTCTTGGCGCTTGACGGGTAGCTTCGCTTGGGCTACCAATTTCGGGACTTATACGCATAAGTACTTCACTAGTTAACAGAGAAAGGCGGTCTGAAACACAGCTACACCTCGGCAACAGCTGCAAAACCGTTATGAAAATGCTTCCGGCAAGAATGGCAGACTACAACTTTGACAACCTTTTCAAACCATGCTATTATTCCTTTACAGCACCAGGTGCCAACACTAAGGGATAGAATGAGACTACCTGACTGTTTCCTAAAAAAAAGATGCGTGAAGTTCGATGTGTAAACACTTATAGAAAATTAAGGTTGTTATGTTAAATAGAGCTCGCACAGGGATTGAAGTTAAAGCACAACAAATGCATCTTTATCCGAAACAAATAATCTTAAACTATTTGAGAGGAGTTTCGTTTGTTTTTTTATCGATGACAATCGATACCGACGTTTTATTATTTTATTAGCTGCTTTATCGATATCGAATTATCATCGGCGAGTTATCGGTTTGTTGTTGGCTTTTTATCGACGTGTCATATGCTTCTACATATTTGGTTTCTTATCTGCCTGTTTTCAACGGGGACTAAGATGTGTCATTGAATTCATATTTAAGTTTTATCAGTATTTATTTTATAAGAAACCAATGAGCCATCGGTAAATAATTGATAACTTTTCGATATCAAACCGATAATATGTTGATAACAAATCTAGAGAATTTGTATAGCTTTGTGACACAATATCAATAATTTTTCGGTAAAAAGTTGATAACTTTTCGAATATAAATCGATGACTTTTAGATAACATATTGATAATTTTACGTTAAACACCGATAACCTTTTGATAACCTTTCATTAAAAAATTGATAACTTTTCGCTTACCAGTCAATAAAGCGCAGGAAATATATCGACAACTTTCTAATAACAAATCGATATCTCTTTAAAAATAAATCGATAACTTTTGTATAAATTAGCTTTTTGTTAGCTTTTCGATAGTAAATCGATAATATTTCGATACAGTTTCCATAAAAAAACCATAGCTCTTCGATAACAAATCGATAGTTTTTTGGTACAACTTTTTGTTAAATTTCCGAAAGATAATATATAACTTAAACCTGCTTTATTAGCATCCCAATCCTCTTCGAGTCGGCTCTGCGCATGTTTGTGGAAGTGTTTTCCTTGGCTTTGACCTAACTTGCCCCACCTATGCGTTCCACCAGACTGTCGCAGTTTCGATGAGTGGCTTAGTTTTGGAGGCAGCATACTTAAAGTTCGCTTCTCCTACTTTTGTGAATTTAAATTTTCGGATTTACATAAGCACATTTTGCTCTGTTTATATTTTTTGGATTTCTAAACCGACGAGATACTTCAGCTCAGCATCAATGCTGAAGAGTAACCTACTATGCATTTAATTCTCTACTGTCTCACACTTCGGTGTGTTCATAGGTTAAATTACCAAATCCATTTAGTGAAACTCCGCAAGTGCGATAAATAGACTTAAATTTCACATCGAAATTTAAAAAAAAGTTTCAGTTTAAATGCGATAAAGTAACGCAAAATGATAGTTCCGCCCTACCGGTCTTAAGACTTCCCCGAACTGATACCAATCGAATGCGCAGCGAGGTAGTGCAGCAGGTAATTTTTTTTCGGATCCATAGCCCGCAGAGGACCATCAACATCGATAACATTCCCCAAAACCTTCTGGGAGTGTCCTTATCGCTACAACAACAACAACAACACCATCACCAGTGATATTATGGCTTTTGGCTCCTCACACGTATCAAAGAAGCGTACTCCACTTCTAAAATGGCTACCATTTATTCTGTGCAGATAAGCAGGTGTGGCCAAATTTACTTGGACTTTCGGTTATGGCTTCACGAGATATATTATAAACTGTTTATATTGCATCTATCGTGGAACTAAATTTTTGAAATTTTGAAACTGATTGTTTGGCAAACCACCTGGGCTTTGCGAAATCTGCTGTAAGCGTCCACAAATAATACGTTCCAGAGGGGTTAGGGCTATATTTGGCACTTTATAGGAACCTGCATCTTTGTGCGTTGCATGATTTCCCTACGCTCTGTAATTCTTAGCATTTACATTCCTTTGAGTTCCTCTTCTTGAGGTGCTCAGTAATCTTTCTTCGGTAAAAGAGATTCCACGACTTTTCTCATTATTAGCGGGATTGTATATTGCTCTAATTTCTGGCCTTTAATGTTAGCTATAACGTTTCTGGTAAGCCAATCCCGAGGGACCTATATCAGCACTAACCAATATTTTCTTGAAGCACGCTCTCCTGCTCTTTTTTATAGCATTTTTAAGCGCTGTTCATTGGGCTACATAGGTTCTGTGTAGTTTATCATATCATGGCCTCCTTGCAATTCGGCATTTTCGGCTCCCTTCCACTATCTTTTTTTCGTCCCTACTAATATACAGGAGTCCGATGAACTTTCGCGTGACTTCTGGGCATGGAATCATCACACGCCATACGTAATGACTTTGTTATTTGTACGGACAGGTCTTCCGCACATGTTAATTCGTATTCTGGCATCATTCCATACAATTAGAAATGTTTGTGGTTGTAAAAAGTTGTATTTCCATCGGCCAAGCTCTAGGCGACTACATAGCTTTGTGGCGCTGTGTATGTTGACGTTACTGGAGGAGCACATTTTTTGTCTAGGATCCCCAGACCATAGCCACCCTTAACTTCTCAAATGTATCCGAAACCAAAGTTAAATCTCTACTAATACAACGGTGAAAGTAATATTCCATGCCTTGCAGTGATTTTTGTGTGATACACGTACAGACATAAAGACATGCAGATATTTTCATACATATTAAGCTGATTTCTCTTGCGCGCATCAGTGGCTATTTCAATACATGAATTATTGCTAAAGATATGCAAACAAACTCAAAACTGCGCATAAAGAGAATTGAAACAATTACATCCATAGCAGAAGCTAACTTAAAGAATTTTATAAAATTTCCATTTCATAAATCTCAATGCCTACGGCAACAAATCTTGTGAATCTGTTTACATACAAATGCACATAATTGAAATGCAGCGGAGCTTTAGCCAATGCCAATATGCATTGGTACAAAAATTAAATTTCATCTTTTCTTCTCTCGGCACTGTCCATGACTCTGAAGTCTGTGCTTCGGCTGGCAAGTCGCCAAAATCATTCCTGCAATAATATGTCCCAGTCGCAGTCGAATTGTTTTATAGGATTTGTAGTCATTATTTCTATCAGCCAGCAGCTCTTTGCATCCTTTTCATTCGCCTCGCATTAGAGCTGCATTACGACGCACGTTATTGCCATCCCCTCTAAGCATATGGATCCTGTTGGGAGCGTTCTTCGTGTTGGCGCAACTTTATTTAAACTTTCATTAATAGTTGTTTTTGTAAACGCTATATAAACTTTCTTGTTTATCTGCTGCATATTTATAGCTGCAGTTAATTTTATGCGGCTTGCAAGCTCAAGTCCATAATGATTAGAATGGCATTTTTGGCATCCAGCTTCCACATCAGTGTTAGTATAAGAGCTAGTAGAATAGTTGGGCATAATGCACACAATGGAGGGGTGACACAAAGTCAACGGTTATAGCGTCAATTAACGTGATGACCATTTCAAAAGTGCACAAGCACAATTGAAGTTATGACAATAGGAAATGGTCACAACTTCAAATTCCAAATGACTGCAATTTCAGCGACATTGACATTATTACCATTCAGCTTGCCGAAACGACCATGAAGTCAACTTATATGCAACTGCTGAGTTTAAAACTACATTTTATTATTTACGCAAAGTTCTTTTCAGTCGAATGATGAAGAAAGGAGGGGTGACATAAGATCAACGGTCATAAGGTCAATTGACCTTATTACCGCTTCAAAATAGCCAAAAAGTCAATTAAAGTTATAACCATTTTAAATGCTTACAGTGTCAACGATATGTACATTATGACCATCCTGCATGTCCGAAATGGCACAACAAATGCACTATTTTTCTCAAGAGGTCATAATGTCAATTATTTTGTTTCGCATCCGAACGTATTAACAAATGTCAACAACTATTGAATCACAGTTACGTTTTATTGTTTTTACATGCTTTGATCTTATTGCTATATTTTGGTCGTATTCTAATTAAGAATCGGTAAAAAAAAATGGCCCATATAATGACCCATAGTTTTGAGAAAATGTGGGATAAAACATCACCTGGTTTTTGGAGTGGACATATTGACCTTATTGTTATTTAAAGTGATCATAACGTCAATTGAACTTCTGGCCGTTGACCTTCTGTCATCCAACCGTGAAGAGAAATTCGTGCATGCCGATTAACGCTGTGCGAAACATTTGAGTGTAAAGTTTTAAGCTTACATAAATGATTTCCTAAAAAAGGGAACGCGGAACGCCTTTTTCTTTATTTTAGTTTAACTTCAGCGAAAAATCAGATTGAGAGCAGCGCCGCTGAAGATAGGAAACAGGATAAAAACTATCTTAGCTCAAGGGTATGAAGATTCCTTTTCAAGTTGTCATGTTGCCAATTGACCTTATGACCATTTAAAATGGTCTTGAAGTCAATTGAACTTATGACGTTGACCCTGTGTGACCCCACCTTTTGGTTCACTAAAAATTTGACAAGCTTTGTTGTAATACAAATAGTAGCACACTGTGCCCAACTATGGTCCGTGTGGCATTCTTATCAAACAAAATTCAGGCCACAATCCCAAATGCATTTGCACAAAAGGCAACTGTTTTTGCTTATTTTTACTGTGTGCCGGACTTTTGGAAAAGGAAATACAAAATAAAATTTTAATTTTTGTTTGGTTAGCTCAATTATTTCTTTGCTTAAAGATAGTAAAACAAATTTTCAAAGTTATAATCAGACGCATATTTGGATAAGTTTTGAATGCAAATCACATGAAGTTTTTGAAAATGTGGATTTCATTTTGTAAATGAGGCAGACTAATGATTTTTGATGCAAAGATATTTAGTTAAAAGTATTTCAGTGGACACCACGGTTTGGAAGCAGATGAAGGGCGAGACCTCTATTGAGTTGGGAGAGGCAGGTGGAGAAAGACTTTGATCTTATTTAGTGCTCCCAAATGACAGCCATGTTAGGGCATATAGGGAGTGCATATGGGTCAGTATGCTTTGAAGCACATAGCATTGAAGGCAAGATTAACATTTGAGCGATAATTGGAAAAGGCGAAGCAGCGAAATATGAGCTTTAGTTCAACGACAGATATGGCGCATGGTACAGCGGAAAAACTGACACCAATATGTGACAATGACAACGGTTAAGTGACGGGTCTATTGCAACAACGGTTGCTGACGGTTCACGGACAATTAAAATTTGGCGTAAGGTTAGTTATGTTTGAACTGCGGTTAATAAAGACTTCATATAGACTGAATATAACCATAGTGTTAGCAAAATTAATTTGAACATTAATTTGCAAACATTAAAAAACCCAACTAGGTGCCAGAACTTATGTTATAAAGGAACTTCGGCCACTTGGCGAATATTTAAAATTTTCTGTGACCAGCTAATTAACTGACTCGAGATATGGCAGTTCTGCCACTCCTAGCAGCTGCCGCCTTGACCTTGCAAGCGCAGGACATGAACACAACTGTTTCTTCCTGCAACTCGCACTTCCTACATCTGCAGCTACTTACGAGGCCTAATTTATTAGCATTTGACGCCAGAAGACAGTGTCTAGTTAGTATGCCCACTTGAGCGTTAAGACATCTCTCTTTAGAGATATAAACAACTTTATCAGTCTTACTTCGTAGGATTCGCACATGATCTTAGAAAATTTTCAGCAACGCGCTCTGTCCACGCCTTTCCTGAATGATGGATCATATGCAACTCCTGTCTCCTTCAGACTTCTTCCAAATGGAAAGCAAGAGAAAGAGACGTTATTGAAGACCAACCGAATGTTACTTGCATCAACACGCCAACGTAAACACCTGGTGTCCAGATCAGACAATTAAACTTACTCATTCTGCATGTCTGCCTATCATTATTCTTATAGAATATTTTTAGGGAAGTGTTATTGGTACTGAAGTGCGGTATCTGCGATTACACATCGATGATCCGTTCCTAACTTTAATATCGTTTATAACACTTCGATTTAAAAAAAAACTTTTCCCTAATAAGTTTATAACACGCCAGTTACAAGCCGATAGCTCTTCGATGGCAAATCTTAACACCCCAATAACAAATCGGTATTTTGTTGATAACTCATTGATAGTATTAGTTATCGATAGCGAAGATATAACTCTTTAGTAAATTTCCTTATCAAATTGGTATCTAACCTATAGCTAGTCCATAGTACGCCGATAACAAATGTTATCGGTGTGCTATGATAACTTGCCGTACATAAATTGATAACACGCGCATTACTCGTCGATCACAATCCTATGAAACGTCAATAAGGCTTGTTATCGATAACAAACCGATTTCCCCATATCATGGGCAAAGATGTTTTCACATCAAAAGCCCGTTATGTCTACGCTAATCCGAAAGTGGCAGTTGTTGAAATGGCTACGTATGCGTCAAAGCTGAAAGTAAACTTCCAAATATGCAAGGCCGCCAATAAATGCCCTTGCTTGGAAGCTGATGCCAGAAATCAGGAACGGAGGAATCGTCGAAATTTTTTTTATAAGAATAACCTTCTATTTTTACCCAAAAGTGTAAAGCCTCTTTTTTTACATATTTTAAACTAATCTAAATTTTTCAAAGGAAAGTTGAAGACATGCCTAACTTGTTTGGTGTATCATGAATGTATGGCGGTTAGCAGATGCTTATCGCTATGTGATAACAGTGATAGTCGTGAGAGTGGTTTGTGCTCAATATTCCTTTTGAATGTTTTGAAACTGCGGTAGGCTATGCTGAACGGTTGGCAATCGGATTTAGTGTAAATATGATTAGTAGCTGGGCTGAATGAAGATGTATCTTGCATTTATCGCTTTTGAGATATTTATTCTATATCGAACAAATTTGTCAACACGATGCGATGGAAAATTGTAATCACATCCCTTAATTGTGATGCAGGATATTTGGTGGTCAGAAAAGGTTGCTCACATCCCCTATACTTGTGATTGGTTTCATGTATCTGGCGGTGTCCAAGCGTCAGAATTGATGCAACGAATTATTTATACGTAGACTGGAATTGTAGTGGAACTCAGGTGGAGTTGCTTGCAACCGATTGCCATTATCCGTCAAAGCTCAGAGGCTTTGATAGACTTGTACACCCGATTACAAACTATTTGTACCGATGATTCGGCTACGCAATGTTTAGTTTGAGAACATTGAGACGATAGTTGATCATGCAATTAGAACTTTTTATTTTTGTGTTATGATAGGCTTTTCTTGACCATAATGTTGCCTTTAGGCAGTAAAAACTCCACTTACTTGATCCACGTTGCTAGCACTTAGCTCCTCAGGACCTGTTAAGAACTTTATGTTACGCATAAGGTGGAGGAGCCTTAAGGCAGGTACAGGCGATTCAAATCTATCACATGTTATATTTAATGGCCGCGGTGATGTGTGTTCCGCCTACCACACCAAAGATCGTAAGTTCACTCCCACAACAAAGCACATCAAAAATTTGAAAAAAGTTTTTTCTAAGCGCGCCTGCCTCTAGGCAGTGATTTGGCAATACACTCCGTGTATATTTCTGCCATGTAAAGCTGCTCAGTGAAAATTTCAGAGTTCGGAGTCGGCATAAAACATGTAGGTCCGTCCTGCCAATTTGTAGGAAAAATAAAGGAGCACGACTAGCAATTTGAAAAAAGCTCGGCTTTAAATTGCTTCGAGGTTATCGCGTCTATAGACATTTATTTATTTATTTAAAATTTATTGATCATAATATTATTTATCATTTTCAACTTGAAACTGGTACATATCTTAGTACGTGTTTGTAAAATTAACTTAACACAATTTAAATTTTTTCTTGTAAAGATAATTTGAACAATTACCATTAGAAGTCGCCGGCACCATTACGAAATTTAGGAGATCAGTTCAGGTAGTTCGTTTTTAATATTCCTTATTTAGTTTAGTAACACTTAACTTGTTGTAAGATGTAAATTAGTTTTAAACTTTATTTTCAACTTTCTTAGTTTTTCACCTTTTTTGAATGACATATTCGTGACTTTTAAGCAAGATACAACATTTTAAATAGTTTTTCAACTTTTTATTTGCCACACCACTTAAATTTCGTTTATTTTTATTTACCTAATTTTTTTTATTTTATAACTTTTTTTTTTTTTTTAAATTTTGACTCTTAACTCAACTCACATCATATTCCTATTTCCGTGTTGAGTCAATTGTAACCCAACAAAACGAATCAATGTAACTTAGCGTCAATACAGTTTAAAACACTTCCCGAAATGCCACGATCAAGTGCGAAGGACTAAACTTAAGAGGGGGGCGGTGCAAAGTCCACACAAAGCAGCTGCAAACGCACTATTGACGCTGTTTAATTAGTCTTTTGATAGCAGCACATAACACGCACACACACACGCAACACACAAAGAACAGCATTAGCACATACATAAATAGTCAGCGTGAAAACCACACACTACAACTAACAACAACAGGCAACAATTTCACATTAAACAAACAAAAAGGTAAAGTAAAGCAAAAAATGTTCTTCCGAATGAATTGTGGAATGACACGGGCGTATGTGGAACATAAAAATACTCGTGCAATGCACGTGGTGGATTTTAATTCTTGTCTACGCGTTACGGTAATAATACATACATACATAAAATCCTTAATATTTGTCTATGTGTTTACGTTTTGTTTCTTTGCATAGACTTGTTTGCATATTTTTTTTTTTTTTTTTTTTTTTTTGTGTTTGCGCGCACTTGGTTTCATTCATAGAGTTTGTTTATCGACAAAAATAATTAAAAGCGAAACAAGTAAAAAAACGTCTATTAAAAGGCGTTCACCCATACCTAACTCAGTCCAATTTAAGGGAAATTTAACGAACAACAGGGAAATTTGAAAAAAGAATTTTTTTGCTTAAACTATCCCCTGAAATTTATTCCATGCAACCGACAGTGCTCTTCTTGGCCATTACTTTGTTTAGTTAGGTTTAGGAAAAAATTGAATTGCCTTGTCCATGATGAACCTCACATAGATGAATAAGTTCCGTAGTGTTACCATAAGTTTGTTTTAACGACCAACTAAAAACCCTATCAAAAACCAGGACCTATATTATAAAATAACTCCGTCTCTTGGCAAATACTAGAAGCTTCCCAGGATTTAAGCTACTTGCTGCTTCTAGATCTGACCGCTGTTCCTCCTAATATCTGGAGTCTTAGCCTGGCAAGTGCAGGGCAAGAGCACAGAACGTGCTCGATCGTTTCCGTCCTCCCATCCCGCCTTTCCTACATCTGCTATCACTGACCAAGCCTAATTTAAAGGCATGTGACGCCAGAAAACGGCAGTGTCCATTCAGAATACCGTCATTATCTACAGTCCACTCTTTTTGAATATCATGTGCACCTCTCGCCTTCGCTTAATTTCGCCCATCTAATTGGACGTGATCCGTAGCAAGCTTCAGGCTGGCCGCCCTTTTTCAGATAGTTCATCCGCTTTTTCATTCCCATCTATCATATCCCCTGGGACCTTATAGATGTATGCTTTCTCCCTGTCCCGATTTTCTCCAGGACTGCTTCCACTCTAACATGCATTTAGAAAAAAAAATTTGCCCCCCCTTGGGTTTTTTTGGTAATGCTAGATTATTACCTTAATGCTGCTTAACTGTCAATATAAAGGTAGACACACGATTGCAGCTTTGGGCTTTTTCTTCAAGGGTTTTCTACGGCTTTGGTTACGGCTAACTATTTCCATTTGGGGAAAACGCTACAGTAAATCCGGCAGCCATAGGATCTCGTTTATTTCCGGATCAGCACAGTAACGCAGACCCTACACCTTCCCTACCTTGGAACCATCTGGTACACATGTATCGTCTCGTTCGCCATTTGAGCACCCTTGCGACCAACCGTCCACCTCTATTGGTGGCCTAAGATCGCCCTCGAAGTACTTTGTTTTCATTTTAATTAAAATATTTTTTTCTTCGAAAACTTATTTAAACCCACTAAATTTCATTCAGACTCATAAAGGATTAAAAACAGAATCTTAAATTGGAGAATTTACGCTCATTATGGACTTATTTAGGTGTCAGTTATGAAAGTAATTCACTTTTATAATGGCGTCCGATATGCGGCTAATTTCATATATGATATGAGCCTGAATAGGATTCATATAAGATTCATATTGGCATCATAAACAGCTCATTTTCGACTCCTTTTCAAAGGCTTTTTCGGAACCATCTACGAATCATCTCATACAAACATTTCATTTTTGTTAGAAATTACGTTTCTTTGTTGACATACTGGAAGATGCATAGAAATTAGGGAAACAAATACGAAGCGTTCCTGGGAAATTGTGTTTTGGAAACGGCGCATGTCTCCATCTGTACATATCTACGTCACACTGAGGAGTCAATTATATGGCGAAAAATCTATCAAGAATGTCTCGAGCATTACGCTTCTGACAAGTAATATTTGGCGCGGGCAACAACATAAAATGAATAAAGAATATGTCCAAGCGGGAAACGCTCTAATTATTGATGCGCTAGTGGATCAAAGTTGATTGATTACAGTTAGCGTAAGCAAAAAAAAGTCTGTAAAATCTCAAATATTTCAAAATTTTCCAAGAACATTCTTGGGGTTTAGAATGTTTTCGAAAACGTTTGTTGAGATTTCGCGAAACGCATAGCTGATTGACTTTTACGAAACGCCCAAACTCGCTAGGGACTAGCGCCTAATGAATATCACATATGTAAAAGATATTCTCTTTCTCTTAATAATAAATAAACCACGATGCTGTGCAATCGTTATTCATAAGCAAGGAAAAGACAAGTATAATTTAACATCAGCTAACCGTTGAAGACATAAGCATATCTACTGCGCTGCTTTTTCCTCCTCTTTTTCTTACTAGATAAATTTTTATGCATTGGCTCGTATTATTTCGTCTGTGAAGCGTGAATGCTAATGTGGCAAAATTTGAAATATTTTTCATTCTTAGTGGTTGAGGTGTGAAATTAAATTATTCTGGTTTTAGTTTGGGTGGTTGAGAAATCGTCAGGTTTTGTTAAACCACTAGAGAAAAGTTAGGCAAATTTGTGAATATGGATTGATAATCTTATAGGGAGGTCAATCAACCAATAAGCAAGTAAGTTGACTTTAACAGAGTCGCCAAAGCCAATACAAACACCACTTTTTTTGGTATGTCCTATGTTGTTTTACACACACTGGCGAGTCCGTGACAAAAATGTGAGCTTAGAATTTAGGCATGACGTCCTGTACTCTTGAGATATAAGCAGAAACTGATTCAAAACCGAATTCCGACGCTCTGCTAAGCTATTGAGGGAACTGTGGGTGCTTATTTTTTGATCGACTAGTTATCGATTTTTTATTGAGATTTATCGATTTAATCATCGGGCATTGGCCGATTATCTCTCGAAAAGTCTCGAACTCTTTTCTAACAGGGATCACTTTTTATCGATTTTGGTCGTCGGAGCTTACCAATTCGTTTACGGATTTCTTATCGAATATTTTATCGGTTTGCTTCCAAAAATTTTTTTCGATTTCCTATCGAGTGGTTATAGATTGACTATCGAAAAGTTTTGAATACGTAATTAAAATGTTTATGCGACTTGTTTTTTTCGAGTGTTATTCATCTCCTTTTTGGCGTGTTATCGAAAACTTATCGATTTCTTGTCGAATATCGGCCATTATTCTCGAAAAGTTATAAATAAATTTGTTTCAAAAGAGTAATTGACTCTTCGATTTTTTATCAGAGTGTTACCATGGTTTCAGTAGGTCAGCGATTTCTTATTGTATATTTATCGATTTGCTTTCAAAAATTTATTTGATTTGCTACGGAGTGTATCGGATTTGCAATCGGAAATTCCTTAATATGTTATTCAAATCTTATCGCTTTGTTTTCGAAGTTTTACTTTTTCCCCCCCCATAGCCTTATCGGCGTGCTATACGAAAATTTATCATTTGGGATACCGAAAGGCATAGATTTTTTTTATCGAGTGCTAGCATTTGTTATCGGAGTGTTATCGACAGCTGATACAGTTTTGTTGTATGAAATAGATAACCGACAAAACTTTAAAATAAACTCCATGACACATCTGGGTAACCCTGTAAAGACATCTGTAGAAAGCGATGACTTGGGATGAATTAACAAGCAGATAACCAACTCGATAACTCGACAATAATAAGCCGATAAAGCGATAACTTGTATCAATATATCAGCAAATCTAATCGTAATTCATATTCATTTGGTCACAATAAAAATTGTAAAAT
>JARSSU010041048.1:0-29978 GCA_029619165.1 Eurosta solidaginis
CCGTCAGGGTAATTTCTGGAATTTTCCGAGACTATTTCGGGATCATTTTGGGACCTTCCAAGATCATTTCTGGATGGATTTCGGGATCTGTCCGGGATGCCGTCAGGGTCATTTTGGGACTATTAGGTTATCATTTGAGGACCTTTCCGGCATCACTTCTGCATGGTTTTCGGTATCCGTTCAGGATCCCGTCGGAATAATTGCGGGATTTTTCGAGATCATTTGGGGTCCCTTCCGGCATCATTTCTGGATGGTTTTTGGGATTCGTCCGGGATCCCGTCGGGGTCATTTCGGGACTTTTTCTCGACTAATACGGGATCATTTGCGGACCCTTTCGGCATCATTTCTGCATAGTTGTCGGGATCCGTTCGGGATTCCGTCACGGTCATTTCGGGACTATTAGGGGATTATTTGAGGACCTTTCCGGCATCATTTCTGGATAGTTTTCGGAATCCTTTCGGGATCCGTCAGGGTCACTTCGGGACTTTTTCGGGATCATTTAAGGATGGCTTTCAGGATTTCTCCGGAACCCGTCAGGGTAATTTCTGGAATTTTCCGAGACTATTTCGGGATCATTTTGGGACCTTCTCAAGATCATTTCTGGATGGATTTCGGGATCAGTCCGGGATGCCGTCATGGTCATTTGGGACTATTAGGTGATCATTTGAGGACCTTTCCGGCATCACTTCTGGATGATTTTCGGTATCCGTTCGGGATCCCGTCGGAATCATTGCGGGACTTTTTCGGAATCATTTGGGGATCCTTCCGGCATCATTTCTGGATAGTTTTCGGGATTTGTCCGGGATCCCGTCGGGGTTATTTCGGGACATTTTCGGGGCTAATACGGGATCATTTGGGGATCCTCTAGGGGTCGTTTCGTGACTTTTTCTGTATTATTTCGGGATCATTTGGGGACCCTTCCGGCATAATTTCTTGATGGTTTGCCGGATCCATCAGGGTCATTTCGGAACCATTTTGGGATCATTTGGGGACCCTTCCGAGATCATTTCTGGATCCGTCCGGGATGCCGTAGGAGCCATTTCGGGATTTTTTGTTACTTTTCCGGGATAGTTTTTGGACCCTTCCGGGATCATTTCTGGATCTGTGCTGGATCCCATCTGGGTCATTTCCGGACTATTTCGGGATCATTTTGGGATCCTTCCGGAATCATTTCTGTATGGTTTTCGCGATCCGTCGTGGATCCCCTCGGAGCAATTTCGGAACTTTCTCTGGAGTATGTCGGGGTCATCTGAGGACTTTTTCGGGATCATTTGGGGGCTCTTCCGGCATAATTTCTGGATGGTTTTCGGGATCCGTCCGGGATCCTGTCGCAGGTCATCCGGGACTTTTTCCGACTAATACGGGATCATTTGGGGACCCTTTCGGCATCATTTCTGGATAGTTTTCGGGATCCGGACGGGGTCATTTCGGGACTATTTCGGGATCATTTGGGTACCTACCGGCATCATTTCTGGATGGTTTTCGTTATCCGTCCGGGATCTCGTCGGGGTCGTTTGGGGACCTTTTCGGGATCATTTGGGGGCTCTTCCGGCATCATTTCTGGATGGTTTTCGGGCATCCGTCCGGGATCCCATCGGGGTCATTTCGGGACTTTTTCGCGACTAATACGGGATCATTTGGGAACCCTTTCGGCATCATTTCCGGATGGTTTTCGGGATCCGTCCGGGATCCCATCAGGGTAATTGCGGGACTATTAGGGTATCATTTGGGACCTTTCAGGCATCATTTCTGGATAATTTTCGGGATCCGTCGCGTCATTTCGGGACTTTTTCGGGATAATTTGGGTTCCCTTCCGGCATCATTTCTGGATGGTTTTCGAGATTCGTCCGGGATCCCGTCGGGGTCATTTCAGGACTTTTTCGCCACTAATACGGGATCGTTTGGGGGCCGTTTCGCCATCATTTCTGGATGGTTTTCGGGATCGGTCCGGGATCCCGTCATGGTCATTTCGGCACTATTTGGGGATCATTTGGGAACCTTTCCGGCATCATTTCTGGATAGTTTTCCGGGATCCGTCGGGGATCCCGTCGGGGTCATTTCGGGAGTTTTCGGGATCATTTGGGTTCCCTTTCGGCATCATTTCTGGATGGTTTTCGAAATTCGTCCGGGATCCCGTCGGGGTCATTTCAGGACTTTTTCGCCACTAATACGGGATCATTTGGGGGCCCTTTCGCCATCATTTCTGGATGGTTTTCGGGATCCGTCCGGGATCTCGTCATGGTCATTTCGGCACTATTTGGGGATCATTTGGGAACCTTTCCGGCATAATTTCTGGATAGTTTCCGGGATCCGTCGGGGATCCCTTCAGGGTCATTTCGGGACTATTAAGAGATCATTTGAGGAACTTTCCGGCATCATTTCTGGATAGCTTTCGCGATCAGTCCGGGATCCCGTCGGGGTCATTCCGGGACTTTTTCTCGACCAATGCGGGATTATTTGAGGACCTTTCCCGCATCATTTCTAGATGGTTTTTGGGACCCGTCCGGGATCCCGTCATGGTCATTTCGGCACTATTTGGGGATCATTTGGGAACCTTTCCGGCATCATTTCTGGATAGTTTCCGGGATCCGTCGGGGATCCCTTCAGGGTCATTTCGGGACTATTAGGATCATTTGGGAACCTTTCCGGCATCATTTCTGGATAGTTTCCGGGATCCGTCGGGGATCCCTTCAGGGTCATTTCGGGACTATTAAGGGATCATTTGAGACCTTTCCGGCATCATTTCTGGATTGTTTTCGGTATACGTTCGGGATCCCGTCGGGGTAATTTCGGGAGTTTTCGGGATCATTTGGGTTCCCTTTCGCCATCATTTCTGGATGGTTTTCGGGATCCGTCCGGGATCTCGTCATGGTCATTTCGGCACTATTTGGGGATCATTTGGGAACCTTTCCGGCATAATTTCTATATAGTTTCCGGGATCCGTCGGGGATCCCTTCAGGGTCATTTCGGGACAATTAAGAGATCATTTGAGGAACTTTCCGGCATCATTTCTGGATAGCTTTCGGGATCAGTCCGGGATCCCGTCGGGGTCATTCCGGGACTTTTTCTCGACCAATGCGGGGATTAATTCCCGCATCATTTCTAGATGGTTTTTGGGACCCGTCCGGGATCCCGTCGGGGTCATTTCGGGACTTTTCTCGACTAATACGGGATGATTTGTGGACTTTTCGGCATCATTTCTGGATGGTTTTCGGGATCCGTCCGGGATCCCGCCAGAGTCATTTCGGGACTATTAGGTGATAATTTAGGACTTTTCCGGCATCATTTCTGGATGGTTTTCGGTATCCGTTAGGAATCCCGTCGGGGTCATTTCGAGACTTTTTCGGTATCATTTGAGGACCTTTCCGACATCATTTCTGGATAATTTTCGGGATCAGTCCGGGATCCCGTCGGGGGTCATTTCGGGACTATTTCGGGATCATTTGGTGTTCCTTTCGGCATCATTTCTGGATAGTTTTCGGGATCCGTAAGGGACCCCGTCGGGGTCATTTCGAGACTTTTTCTCGACTAATACTTGATCATTTGAGGACCTTTCCGGCATCAGTTCTGAATAGTTTTCCGGGATCCCGACTGGGTCATTTCGGAACTATTTCGGGATCATTTGGGGTACCTACCGACATCATTTCTGGATGGTTTTCGGGATCCGTACGGGATCTCGTCAGGGTCATTTCAGGACTCTTTCGGGATCATTTGGGTCCCTTCCGGCATCATTTCTGCATGGTTTTCGGGATCCGTAAGGGATCCCGTAGGGATCATTTCGGGATCATTTGGTGTACCTTTCGGCATCATTCTGGATGGTTTTCGGGATCCGTTCGGAATCCGGTCGGGGTTATTCCAGGACTTTTTCGGAATCATTTTGGGTACCTTCCTTCATCATTTCTAGATAGTTTGGGGATCCGTCCGGGATCCCGTCGGGGTCATTTCGGGACTTTTTCGGGATCATTTAAGCATGGTTTTCAGGATTCGTCCGCGATCCCGTCAGGGTAATTTGTGGACTTTTCCGAAACTATTTCGGAATCATTTTGGGCCAAAATGATTCCTGGATGGATTTCGGGATCTGTCCGGGATCCCGGCGGGGTCAGTTAGGGAGCCGTTTGAGATCCCGTCAGGGACATTTCGGGACTTCTTCGGACTATTTCGGGATCATTTCTGGATGGTTTTCGGGATCCGTCCGGAATCCGTCGGGGTTATTTCACGACTTTTTCGGAATCATTTTGGGTACCTTCCTTCATTATTTCTAGATAGTTTTGGGGTTCCGTCCGGGATCCCGTCGGGGTGATTTAGGGACTTTTTCGGGACAATACGGGATCATTTTTGGACCCTTCCGGCATCACTTCTGGAGGGATTTCGGGATCTGTACGGGAACCCATCAGGGTAATTTCGAGACTTTTTCGGGACTATTTCGGGATCATTTGGGGACCACTTAGGGGTCATTCCATGACTTTATCTGTATTGTTTCGTGATCATTTGAAGACCCTTCCGGCATCAATTCTTGATCGTTTGACGGATCCATCAGGGCCATTTCGGGACCATGTTGGGATCATTTCTGGATCCGTCCAGGATGCCGTAAGATTCATTTTGAGATTTTTTTTGTTACTTTTTCGGGATAGTTTGAAACCCTTCCGGATCACATTTGGATCCGTGCGGGATTCCATCGGGGTAATTTTCGCCTATTTCGGAATCATTTTGGGACCTTTCGGAATCATTTCTTTATGGTTTTCGCTATCCGTTGTGGATCCCTCGGGGTCATTTCGGAACTTTTCGGAGCTTTTTCTGGACTATGTCGGGATAATTTAGGAACCCTTCCTGGATGGTTTTGAGATCCATCCGGGAGCGCGTCAGGGTAATTTGGAACTTTTTCGGGACTATTTCGGGATCAATTTGGTACCCTTCAGGCATCATTTCTGTGTGGTTCTCTGGATAAGTCTAGAATCGTGTCGTTGTCATTTCGGGTTTTTGGGACTACTTCGGGAACTTTTGGGAAACATTTCCGGGGCGTTTCTGGATGGTTTTCGGGATCCGTCCGCGATAGCGTCGGGGTCATTTCGTGGCTTTTTCTGGATAATTTCGTTATCATTTTGGGATCCTATCAGGTTATCAGCTCATAAAGTTCTTTTTGTTACTCAATTACAAAAATAAAATGCATTAGGCAGAAAAAAAATTTTAAACAGATAACTTTATAAGCAGGCTAACGTGAATAGCCCACATATTTCATTTTCTCCTTGCGGACGGGGCCGCGGGTAAAGGCTAGTATATATTATAAATGGGAAAGTTTGGATGTTTGGATGTCCAGACGTTTGACTTTGTGCCTCAATCACGCAAGAACGGTCCAACAGATTTGGATGAAATTTGGCACACATATAGCCAATAGTCTAGAAGGATCTACTAGCTATATAAAGGGGGGAGGTCCCCGCCCCTAGGAACAGTTATAATTTAATTATTATATTTTTTCGTCTTTATGACTGAATCACACCAGAACGGCTACACGGATTTTGATGAAATTTGGGACGCAGACAATAGTCTGCTAGCAAAATTTTTTCGAACATGGAAAGGGGCGTGGGGGTCCCACGACCCCTTCGAAAAACTACTTTTAATCATTTTTACACATTATAACTTTACCTTTACTGACCTTCACAATAATACAACACAATAGGTCAAATAAGTCGAGGGCTTACAAAATGAGCAGTGAGCTTACAAATGAGGCGACGGCGGGTCTCTCCCCCCTACTCACCCTCTCTGGTGTAAAATCTATAAATTGTTATAACTCAATAAAATGTTCTCCTAAATCAATAATTTTTGGTATCTGGCTCATACAGATCGAGGTCTAAACAATTTTGGAATAACGATCGGTATTGCTCTCCGTCTCCTCCGCCATCCGCCCTCCTTCAATTGTTTTATTAGCACGCTTTATTAGTTATACCTGTATGTTTCTTTGTAACTTTTCATTCGCTCCAACGCGCCTGCTGCCCTATTAACATGGTTTTATAGTTAGCTTCACCTTATTTGTAATCCCGTTAGGGTCATATCGAGGCCCTTCGGGATCATTTCTGGATGGTTTTCGGAATCCTTCCGGGATCCTGCCGGGGTCCTTTCGGAACTTTTTCTGGACTATTTGGGATCACTTTGAGACTCTTCCGGGATCATTTCTGTATAGTTTCGGGATCCGTCCGGGATCCCTCGGGGTTATTTTGGGACATTTTCGGGCCTATTCCGGGATCATTCGGGACTATTTCGCGATCATTTGGAGACCCTTCCGGCATCATTTCTGGATGGGTTTGGGGATCCGTCCGGCGTTCAGTCGGGGTATTTTCGGGGTCATTTGCGCACCTTTGAGAGATAATTCTTGATGGTTTCCGGGTTCATTACGGAACTTTTTCGGGTCATTTTGGGTCCCGTCCGGCATCATTTCTGGATGGTTTTCGGGATCCGTCCGGAATACCCTCGGTGCCATTTCGGGGCTATTTTGGGATCATTTGGGTATCTTCCTGCATCATTTCTGGATGGTTTTCGAGATTCGTCAAGATCCCGTCGGGGTCATTCCGGGACTTTTTTGGGATCATTTGAGTTCCTTCCGGCATCATTTGTAGGATGGTTTTCGGATCCATCCGGGATCCCGTCGGGGTCATTTCGGGACTAATACGGTATCATTAGGGGACCCTTTCGGGATCCCGTCGGGGTCATTTCGAAACTTTTTGGGATCCTTTAGGGTCCCTTCCGGCCTCATTTTCAGTATCCGTCCGGGATCCCGTCTGGGTCATTTCAGGACCTTCTCGGGATTATGTGGAGTCCCTTCCGGCCTCATTTCTGGATGTTTTTCGGGATCCTTCCGGGATCCCGTCGGTGTCATTTCAGGACATTTTCGGGATCATTTGGGGTCCTTTCCGGCATAATTTCTGAATGGTTTTCGGGATTATGTCGGGCTCATTTCGGCACTTTTTCTAGACTAATACGGTATCATTAGGGGACCCTTTCGGTATCGTTTCTGGAGGGTTTTCGGGATTCGTTCGGGATCCCGTCGAGATCATTTCGGGAATATTCGAGATCATTGGGGTACCTTCCGGCATCATTTCTAGATGGTTTTCGGGATCCGTGCGGGATCCCGTCGCGGTCTTTTCGGGACTTTTTCTCGACTGATAAGGGATCATTCGGGACCCTTTCGGCATCATTTCTGGGTGGTTTGCCGGATCCATCAAGGTCATTTCGGGGCCATTTTGGGATCATTTGGGGACCCTTCCGAGGTCATTTCTGGATCCATCCGTGATGCCATAGGAGTCATTCGAGAGTTTTTTGTTACTTTTCCGGGATAGTTTGAGACCCTTCCTGGATCATTTCTGGATCCGTGCGGGATCCCATCGGGGTCATTTCCAGACTATTTCGGAATAATTTTGGGACCCTTCCAGAATAATTTCTGTATGGTTTTCGCGAACCGTCATGGATCCCCTCGGAGCCATTTCGGAACTTTTTCCGGACTACGTCGGGATAATTAAGGAACTCTTGTTGGATATTTTCTGGATGTTTTTTGAGATCCGTCCGGGAGCCCGTCAGGGTCATTTCGGAACTTTTCCAGGGCTATTTCGGGATAGTTTTGGTACCCTTCAGGGATCATTTCTGTGTGGTTCTCTGGATAAGTCTAGAATCATGTCGTTGTCATTTCGGGTTTTTTTGGAACTCTTTCCCGAACTTTTGGAGACCCTTCCGGGGCATTTCTGGATGGTTTTCGGGATCCATCCGCGATATCGTCGGGTCATTTCGCGCCTTTTCTTGATAAATTCGGGATCATTTGGGTATCAGGTTATCATCTCATTTAGATCTTTTTTTTACTCAATCATAAAAATGAAATGCATTAGACAGGAAAATTTTTTTAAACAGATCACTAGATAAGCAGGCTAACGTGAATAGCCCATATATTTCATTTTCTCCTTGCGGACGGGGCCGCGGGTAAAGGCTAGTCTAATATATATATATTATAAATCTAATATATCTAATATAAATTATAAATGGGAAAGTTTGGATTTTTGGATGTTTGGATGTTTGTCCAGACGTTTGTCTTTGTGACTCAATCACAAAAGAATGGCTGGACCGATTAGGATGAAATTTTGCACACATATAGCCAATAGTCTAGAAGGATCTACTAGCTATATATTTTTCAAAAGGGGCGTGGTCCCGCGCCCCTAGGAACAGTTATAATTTAATTATTATATTTTTTCGTGTTTGCGACTGAATCACGCCAGAATGGCTATTTTGATGAAATTTGGGACACAGACAATAGTCTACTAGCGAAATTTTTTTCGAACATGGAAAGGGGGTAGGGTTCCCACGACCCCTTCGAACAATTACTTTTTAATTATTTTTACACATTATAACTTTACGTATACGGGCCTTCACCAATATTACAGACTCAATGGGTCAAATAAAACGAGGGCTTACAAAATGAGCAGTGACACCCTCCGCCCCCGCCTCCTTCTCCCCCTCTGGTGTAAAATCTAAAAATTGTTATAACTCAATAAACTTTTCTCCAAAATCAATAGTTTTTGGTATCTGGTACATACAGATCGAGATCTAAACAATTTTGGAAAAACGATCAGTGGTCCTCTCCTTCTCCTCCCGCCATCCGCCCTCCTTCAATTGTTTTTATTAGCACGCTTTTATTAGCTTTACCTGTATGTTTCTATGTAACTTTTCATTCGCTCCAATGCGCCTGCTGCCTTATTAACATGGTTTTATAATTAGCTTCACCTTATTTGTAATCCGTAAGGGTCATATGGAGACCCTTCCGGGATCATTTCTGGATGGTTTTCGGGATCGGTCCGGGATCCCGTCGGGGTAATTTCGGGACTTTTCGGGGACTATTTCGGGATCATTTTGGGACCCTTCCGTCCGGGATCCGTCGGGGTTATTTTGGGACATTTTCGGGACTATTCCGGAATCATTTCGGGATTATTTCGCGATCATTTGGGTACCCTTCCTGCATCATTTCTGAATGGTTTTCGGGATCCGTACCCGGATCTCGTCGTGTCATTGGCGGACTTTTCGGGTTCATTTGGGGACCTCTACGGCATCCTTTCTGTATGGTTTTCGGGATCCGTCCGGGATCTCGCGGGGTCAGTCGCGGACTTTTCGCGACTAATACGGGATCATTTGGGAACCCTTCGGAATCATTTCTGGATGGTCTTTTCGGGATCGTCCGGGATTCCCATCGGCGGTCATTTACGGGACTTTTCGGGACTATGTCGGGATCATTCTGGACCCTCCGGGATCATTTCTGTATAGTTTCGGGACTCCGTCGGGATCCAGTCGGAGGTTATTTGGGACATTTCGGGACTATTCGGATCATTCGGGATTTTGTAAAATTTCGACGATCATTTGCGGTACCCTTCTGCATCATTTCTGATGTTTTCGGGGGTCCGTCCGGAATCCAGTCGCAGTACTTCGGGATCATTTGCGTACTGCGAGAGATAAAGTCTTGCGGTTGCGCGGATCATACGGACTTTTTCGGGGTATTCTAGGGTCCCTTAGGCATCATTTCTGGATGGTCTTCGGGATTCGTTCGGCATCCCGTCGGGGTCATTCGGGACTTTTTCGCGGCTAATACGGGATCATTTGGGGACCCTTCGGCATCATTTCTGGATGGTTTTCGGGAACCGTCGTATTTCGGGATCATTTTGAGGTACCTACCGGCACATTTCTAGATGGTTTCGGTATCAGTCCAGGATCCCGTCGGGTCATTTCGGGACTTTTTCGCGGAGTTTTGGGGTCCCTTCCGCATCATTCTGGATGGCTTTCGGGATTCGTCCGGGATCCCGTCGGAGTCATTTCGGGACTTTTTTCTCGGCTATACGGGATAATTTGGGGACCTTCGGCATCATTTCTGGATTGTTAGGGATTCGTCCGGGATTCACGTCGGGGTCATTTCGCGACTTTTTCGGGATCATTTGGGGTCCCTTCCGCATCATTCTGGATGGTTTTCGGGATCCGTCGGGATCCCGTGAGGGTAATTTCGGACTATTAGGGGATCATTGAGGACCTTCCGGCATCATTTCTGACATAGTTTCCTAGATCGTCGGGGCTCTCGACGGGGTAATTTCGGGACTATTTCTGGATCATTGGGGGTCCTACGGGATCACATCTGGATGTTTTTGGTATCCGTCCGGATCCCGTCGCCGATCACTTCGGGACTTTTCGGATCATTGGGTCCCTTCCGGCCATCATTTCTGGATGGCGAAAACCATCTGTCCGGGATCCCGTCGGGGTCATTTTGGAATTTTCGGGAGCATTGGGTTCCCTTCCGGCATCATTTCTGGATTGTTTTCGGGCTCAAATGGGGACCCTTTCGGCATCATTTCTGGATAGTCTGCGGGATCCGTCCGGGATCCGTCAGGGTCATTTCGGGACTATTAGGTGATCATTTGAGGACCTTTCGGCATCATTTCTGGATAGTTTTCGGTATCCGTCCCGGGATCCCGTCGGGATCATTTCGGGACTTTTTCGGGGCTATTTCGGGATCATTTGGGGTATTTCCGACATCATTTCAGTATGGTTTTCGGGATCCATCCGGGATCCCGTCGGGGCCATTTCGGGATCATTTGATGTCACTTCCGGCATAATTTCTGGATGACTTTCGGTATCCGTCAGGAATCCGTCGGGGCCATTCCTGTACTTTTTCGGGACTAATACGGGATGATTTGGGGAGCCTTTCGGTATCATTTCTGGATGGCTTTCGGGATCTGTACGGGAACCCATAAGGGTAATTTCGTGACTTTTTCGGGACTATTTCTGAATCATTTTGGGACCCCTCTTGGTTAATTTCTGGATGATTTTCGGGATCTGTCCTGGAATTTTAGTATCATCTTGGGACCCTTCCGGATTATTTTAGGTCTCTTCGCAACCGGTAGTTCAGCATACATGCCTTTTTAAATTATGAGCTTTTATGGGCGTGGATTTGCTGCTAATTATTCGTAATTAAAATTCGGTATGTTTTATCTTCAATCTAACACAGCTTTTTCGTTCTATTTTTGAGTTTTTAAATGAATCGTGTAACGAACTGTTATAACTATAATTACACTTTTTTAACCAACTAAATACCCCAAAAAGCAACACTATTTTCATCTAAAAATTCTCTTTGGTTTTGGATGTTTGGATGTTTGTCCAGACGTTTGTCTTTGTGACTCAATCACGCAAGAACGGCTGGACGGATTTGTATGAAATTTGGCATGCATATAGCCAATAGTCTAGAAGGATCTACTAGCTATATATTTTCAAAAGGGGCGTGGTCTCCGCCCCCTAGGAACAGTTATAATTTAAATATTATATTTTTTTGTCTTTGCGACTGAATCACGCCAGAACGGCTTCACGGATTTTGATGAAATTTGGGACAGAGATAATAGGCTACTGGATAAATTTTTTCGAACATGGAAAGGGAGAAGGGGGTCCCACGACCCCTTCGAATAATTACTTTTTAACAATTTTTACACATTATAACTTTACCAATATTACAAACTCAATGGGTGAAATAAGTCGAGGGCTTACAAAGGGAGCAGTGATACATCCCCACCCCCTCCTTTCCCCTCTCGGGCAAAATCTATAAATTGTTATAACTCAATGTAAATTTTGTTCTAAAATCAATAATTTTTGGTATCTGGCTCATACAGATCGAGATCTAAACAGTTTTGGAAAAACGACCAATGGTACTCTCCTCCTCCCGCATCCGCCCTCCTTCAATTGTTTTATTAGCACGCTTTTATTAGCTTTACCTGTATGTTTCTTTGTAACTCTTCATTTGCTCCAACGCGCCTGTTGCCTTATTAACATGGTTTTATAAATATCTTCACCCTATTTGTAATCCCGTTTGGGTCATATCGAGACCCTTCCGGATCATTTCTTGATGGTTTTCGGGATCCGTCCGGCATCCCGTCGGGTTCATTTCGGGACTTTTTCTCGACTAATACGGGATCATTTGCGGGCCCTTTCGGCATCATTTCTAGATAGTTGTCGGGATCTGTCCATGACCCCTTAAGGGTCATTTCGGGACTATTAGGTGATCATTTGAGGACCTTTCCGGCATCACTTCTGGATGATTTTCGGTATCCGTTCGGGATCCCGTCGGAATCAATGCGGGACTTTTACGGAATCATTTGGGATTCCTTCCGGCATCATTTCTGGATGGTTTTAGGGATTTGTCCGGGATCCCGTCGGGGTTATTTCGGGACCTCTTCGGGGCTAATACGGGATTATTTGGGGATCCTCTAGGGGTCGTTTCGTGACTTTTTCTGTATTATTTCGGGATCATTTTGGGACCCTTTCGGCATAATTTCTTGATGGTTGGCCGGATCCATCAGGGTCATCTCGGGACCATTTTGGGATAATTTGGGGACCCTTCCAGATCATTTCTGGATCCGTCCGGGATGCCGTAGGAGCCATTTCGGGATTTTTTGTTACTTTTCCGGGATAGTTTTTGCACCCTTCCGGGATCATTTCTGGATCTGTGCGGAATCCCATCTGGGTCAATTCCGGACTATTTCGGGATCATTTTGGAATCCTTCCGGAATCATTTCTGTATGGTTTTCGCGATCCATCGTGGATCCCCTCGGACCCATTTCGGAACTTTTTCTGGAGTTAGTCGGGATAATTTAGGGACCCTTCCTGGATATTTTCTGGATGGTTTTTGAGATCCGCCCGGGAGCCCGTCAGGGTCATTTCGGAACCTTTTCGGGATCATTTTGGAACACCTTCAGGAATCATTTCTGTGTGGTTCTCTGGATACGTCTAGAATCGTGTCGCTCTCATTTCGGGTTTTTTTGGGACTATTCGGGGAACTTTTGGAGACCCTTTCGGGGCATTTCTGGATGGTTTTCGGGATCCGTCCGCGATAGCGTTGGGGGTCATATCGTAGCTTTTTCTGGATAATTTCGGGATCATTTGGGATCCTATCAGGTTATCAGCTCATTTAGTTCTTTTTTTTACTCAATTACAAAAATAAAATGCATTAGACAGAAAACAAAATTTTAAACAGATAATAAGCAGGCTAACGCGAATAGCCCATATATTCAAAGGTAAAGGCTAGTATATTATAAATGACAAAGTTTGGATGTTTGTATGTTTGGATGTTTGTCCAGACGTTTGTCTTTGTGACTCAATCACGCAAGAACGGCTGGACCGATTTGGATGAAATTTTGCTCACATATAGCCAATAGTCTAGAAGGATCTACTAGCTATATATTTTTCAAAAGGGGCGTGGTCCCCGCCCCCTAGGAACAGTTATAATTTAATTATTATATTTTTTCGTCTTTGCGACTGAATCACGCCAGAATGGCTACACGGATTTTGATGAAATTTGGGACACAGACAATAATCTACTAGCGAAATTTTTTTCGAACATGGAAAGAGGGGTGGGGGTCCCACGACCCCTTCGAGCAATTACTTTTTAATAATTTTTACACATTATAACTTTACGTATACTGGCCTTCACCAATATCACAGACTCAAGGGGTCAAATAAGTCGAGGGCTTACAAAGTAAGCAGTGACACCCTCCTCCGCCCCCTCCCCTTTATCTACCCCTCTGATGTAAAATCTATAAATTGTTATAACTCAATATAAATTTTCTCCTCAAATCAATAGACAATTTTGGAGGAACGATCTGTGGTCCTCCCCTTCTACTCCCGCCATCCGCCCTCCTTCAATTGTTTTTATTAGCACGCTTTTATTAGCTTTACCTGTATGTTTCTATGTAACTTTTCACTCGCTCCAATGCGCCTGCTGCCTTATTAACATGGTTTTATAATTAGCTTCACCTTATTTGTAATCCCGTAAGGGTCATATCGAGACCCTTCCGGATCATTTCTGGATGGTTTTCGGGATCCGTCCGGGATCCCGCCGGGGTATTTCGGGACTTTTTCGGGACTATTTCGGGATCATTTTGGGACCCTTCCGGGATCATTTCTGTATAGTTTTCGGGATCCGTCCGGGATCCCGTCGGGGTTATTTTGGGACATTTTCGGGACTATTCCGGAATAATTTCGGGACTATTTCGCGATCATTTGGGGACCCTTCCGGCATCATTTCTGGATGGTTTTCGGGATCCGTCCGGGATCCCATCGGGGTACTTTCGGGATCATTTGCGTACCTTCGAGATATAAATTCTTGATGGTTTCCGGGATCATTACGGGACTTTTTCGGGGTCATTTGGGTCCCTTTAGGCATCATTTCTGGATGGTTTTCGGGATCCGTCGGGATCTCGTCGGGGTCATTTCGGGACTTTTTCGACTATCGGGATCATTTTGGGGCATCTTCCGGCATCATTTCTGGATGGTTTTTCGGGATCCGTCCGGGATCTCGTCGGGGTAATTTGGGGACTTTTTCGGGATCATTTGGGGGCTCTTCCGGCATCATTTCCGGATGGTTTTCGGGATCCGTCCGGGATCTCGTCGGGGTCATTTGAGGACTTTTTCGGGATCATTTGGGGGCTCTTCCGGCATCATTTCTGGATGGTTTTCGGGATCCGTCAGGGATCCCGTCGGGTCATTTCGGGACTTTTTCGCGACTAATACGGGATCATTTATGAACCCTTTCGGCATCATTTCTAGATGGTTTTCGAGATCCGTCCGGGATCTCGTCGGGGTCATTTGGGGACTTTTTCGGGATCATTTGGGGGCTCTTCCGGCATCATTTCTGGTTGGTTTTCAGGATCCATCCGGTATCCCGTCGGGGTCATTTCGGGACTTTTTCGCGACTGACACGGGATCATTTGGGAACCCTTTGGGCATCATTTCTGGATGGTTTTCGGGATCCCGTCGGGGTCATTTCGGGACTATTTCGCGACTAATACGGGATCATTTGGGAACCCTTTCGGCATCATTTCTGGATGGTTTTCGTGACCCGTCCGGGATCCCATCAGGGTAATTTCGGGACTATTATGGGGATCATTTGGGGACCTTTCCGGCATCATTTCTGGATAATTTTCGGGATCCGTCCGGGATGCCGACGAGGTCATTTCGGGACTATTTCGGTATCATTTCGGATACCTACCGGCATCATTTCTGGATGGTTTTTGGGATTCGTCCGGGATCCCGTCGGGGTCATTTCGGGACTTTTTCTCGACTAATACGGGATCATTTGCGGACCCTTTCGGCATCATTTCTGGATAGTTGTCGGGATCCGTTCGGGATCCCGTCACGGTCATTTCGGGACTATTATGGGTCTTTTGAGGACCTTTCCGGCATCATTTCTGGATAGTTTTCGGAATCCTTTCGGGATCCCGTCAGGGTCATTTCGGGACTTTTTCGGGATCATTTAAAGATGGTTTTCAGGATTCGTCCGGGAACCCGTCAGGGTAATTTCTGGACATTTCCGAGACTATTTCGGGATCATTTTGGGACCTTCCCAAGATCATTTCTGGATGGATTTCGGGATCTGTCCCGGATGCCGTCAGAGTGATTTTGGGACTATTAGGTGATCATTTGAGGACCTTTCCGGCATCACTTCTGGATGGTTTTCGGTATCCGTTCAGGATCCCGTCGGAATAATTGCGGTACTTTTTCGGGATCATTTGGGGTCCCTTCCGGCATCATTTCTGGATGGTTTTGGGATTCGTCCGGCATCCGGTCGGGGTCATTTCGGGACTTTTTCTCGACTAATACGGGATCATTTGCGGACCCTTTCAGTATCATTTCTGGATAGTTGTCGGGATCCGTTCGGGATCCCGTCAGGGTCTTTTCGGAACTATTAGGAGATCATTTGAGACCTTTCCGGCATCATTTCTGGATAGTTTTTCGGGATCCTTTCGGGCGTCCCATCAGGGTCATTTCGGGACTTTTTCGGCATCATTTAAGATTGGTTTTCAGGATTCGTCCGGGATCCCGTCAGGGTAATTTCTGGACTTTTCCGAGACTATTTCGGGATCATTTTGGGACCCTCCCAAGATCATTTCTGGATGGATTTCGGGATCTGTCCGGGATCCGTCAGGGTCATTTGGGGACTATTAGGTGATCATTTGAGGACCTTTCCGGCATCACTTCTGAGGTTTTCATTGCGGCACTTTTCGTGGTCATTTAGGAATGCGTCGAGATCTCGTCAGGGTCCTTTCGGGACTATTAGGTGATCATTTGAGGACCTTTCCGGCATCACTTCTGGATGATTTTAAGTATCCGTTCGGGATCCCGTCGGAATCATTGCGGGACTTTTTCGGAATCATTTGGGATCCCTTCCGGCATCATTTCTGGATGGTTTTCGGGATTTGTCCGGGATCACGTCGGGGTTATTTCGGGGCTAATACAGGATCATTTGGGGACCCTTCCGGCATAATTTCTTGATGGTTTGCCGGTTCCATCATGGTCATTTCGGGACCATTTTGGGATCATTTGGGGACCCTTCCGAGATCATTTCTGGATCCGTCCGGGATGCCATAGGAGCCATTTCGGGATTTTTTGTTACTTTTCCGGGATAGTTTTTGGACCCTTCCGGGATCATTTCTGGATCTGTGCGGGATCCCATTTGGGTCATTTCCGGACTATTTCGGGATCATTTTGGGACCCTTCCGGAATCATTTCTGTATGGTTTTCGCGATCCGTCGTGGATCCCCTCGGAGCCATTTCGGAACTTTTTCTGGAGTATGTCGGGATAATTTAGGGACCCTTCCTGGATATTTTCTGGATGGTTTTTGAGATCCGCCCGGGAGCCCATCAGGGTCATTTCGGAACCTTTTCGGGATCATTTTGGAACACCTTCAGGGATCATTTCTGTGCGGTTCTCTGGATACGTCTAGAATCGTGTCGTTGTCATTTCGGGTTTTTTTGGGACTATTCCGGGAACTTTTGGAGACCCTTCCGGCGCATTTCTGGATGGTTTTCGGGATCCGTCCGCGAAAGCATGGGGTTCATTTCGTAGCTTTTCCTGGATAATTTCGGGATCATTTGGGATCCTATCAGGTTATCAGCTCATTTAGTTCTTTTTTTTACTCAATTACAAAAATAAAATGCATTAGACAGAAAAAACATTTTAAACAGATAACTTGATAAGCAGGCGAATAGCCCAAATATTTAAATTTCTCCTTGCGGACGGGGCCGCGGGTAAAGGCTAGTATATTATAAATGGGAAAGTTTGGACGTTTTGGATGTTTGGAGGTTTGTCCAGACGTTTGCCTTTGTGACTCAATCACGCAAGAACGGCTGGACCGATTTGGATGTAATTTGGCACGCATATAGCCAATAGTCTAGAAGGATCTACTAGCTATATTTTTTGAAAGGGGGGGAGGTCCCCGCCCCCTAGGAACAGTTATAATTTAATTATTGTATTTTTTTCGTTTTGTGACTGAATCACGCCAGAACGGCTACACGGATTTTGATGAAATTTGGGACACAGACAATAGTCTACTAGCGAAATTTTTTTCGAACATGGAAAGGGGGGTGGGGTTCCCACGACCCCTTCGAACAATTACTTTTTAATAATTTTTACACATAACTTTACGTATACGGGCCTTCACCAATATTACAGACTCAATGGGTCAAATAAGTCGAGGGCTTACAAAGTGAGCAGTGGCACACCCCTCCTCTCTCCCTCTGGTCCAAAATCTATAAATTGTTATAAATCAATGTAAATTTTCTCCTAAATTAATAATTTTTGGTATCTGGCTCATACAGATCGAGATCTAAACAATTTTGGAAAAACGATCAGTGGTACTCTCCTCCTCCCGCCATCCGCCCTCCATCAATTGCTCTTATTAGCACGCTTTTATTAGCTTTACCTGTATGTTTCTTTGCAACTCTTCATTCGCTCCAACGCGCCCGCTGCCTTGTTAACATGGTTTTATAATTATCTTCACCCTATTTGTAATCCCGTTAGGGTCATTTGGGTACCCTTTCGGCATCATATCTGGATGGTTTTCGGGATCCGTCCGGGATCCAGTCGAGGTCATTTCGGGACTATTTCGGGATCATTTGAGGTGCCGTCCGAATTCATTTCTAGATGGTTTTCGGGATCCGCCCGGGATCCCGTCGGAGTTATTTCTGGACTTTTTCTCGACTAATACGGGATCATTTGGGGACCCTTTCGGCATCATATCTGGATCGTTGTCGGGATCCGTCCGGGATCCCGTCAGGGTAATTTTGGGACTTTTTCTCGACTAATACGGGATCATTTGGGGACCCTTCCGGCATCATTTCCCGATGGTTTTCGGGATCCGTCCGGGATCCCGTCAGGATCATTTTGGGACTTTTTGCCGACTAATACGGGATCATTTGGGGATCCTTCCGGCATCATATCTGGATGGTTTTCGGGATCCGTCCGGGATCCCGTGGTAGTCATTTCTGGACATTTTCTCGACTAATACGGGATCATTTGACGGCCCTTTCGGCACCATATCTGGATGGTTTTCGGGATCATTTCGGGACTTTTTCTCGACTAATACTGGATCATTTAAGATACCTTCTTGCATCATTTCTAGATGGTTTTTGGGATCCGTCCGGGATCCCGTCGGGGTCATTTTTGGACTTTTTCTTGACTAATACGGGATCATTTGGGGGCCATTTCGGCATCATATCTGGATGGTTTTCGGGATCCGTCCGCGATCCCGCCGGGGTCATTTCGAGACTATTTCGTGATCATATGAGGTGCCGTCCGATATCATTTCTAGATGGTTTTCGGGATCCGTCCGGGATCCCGTCGGGGTCATTTCGGGACTTTTTCTCGACTAATACGGGATCATTTGAGGTACCATACGGCATTATTTCTAGATGGTTTTCGGGATCCGTCCGGGATCCCGTCGGGGTCATTTTGGGACTTTTTATCGACTAATAAAAAATTTTGGAACCCTTCCTTTTGAGATCCGTCCGTGAGCCCGTCAGGATCATTTCGGAACTTTTCCGGGACTATTTCGGGATAATTTTGGTACCCTTCAGGGATCATTTCTGTGTGGTTCTCTGGATAAGTCTAGAATCATGTCGTCGTCATTTCGGGTTTTTTGGGAATATTCCGGGAACTTTTGGGACCCTTCCGGGGCATTTCTGGACGGTTTTCGGGATCCGTCCGCGATATCGTCGGGGTCATATCGTGGCTTTTTCTGGATAATTTCGGGATTCTTTGGGGATCCTATCACGTTATCAGCACATATAGATCTTTTTTTTTCTCAATTACAAAAATAAAATGCATTAGACAGAAAAAATTTTTAAACAGATAACTTGATAAGCAGGCTAACGTGAATAGCCCATATATTTCATTTTCCTCCTTGCGGAGGGGGCCGCGGGTAAAGGCTATATTCTATAAAAACGTGCAATTATTGGCATATGCTGATTACATTGATATCATCGGCCTAAATACCCGCGCCGTTAGTTCTGCTGACTCCAAACTTGAAAAAGAAGCGGTAAAGACGGGTTTGATGGTGAGGAGAACAAAACGAAGTACCTTCTGTCATCGAGCAAAGAGTCAGCGCATATGCACCTTGGCAACCACGCTACTGTTGCCAGTCATAATTTCGAAAGAGTAAAAGACTTCGTTTATTTGGGAACCAGAATCAACACTAGCAACAACATCAGCTCTGAAATCAGGCGAAGAATCACTCTTGCCAATAAATGCTACTTTTAACTAGATAGGCCATTGAAAAGTAAAGTCCTCTCTCGGCAAAGGAAAATCAAACTATAGAAGTCACTTATCGTACCCGTCCTGCTATATGGAGATGAAGCGGCTCTGGGAGTGTTCGAGAGAATAGTTCTTCGAAAGATTTATGGACCTCTACGCCTTTGCGATGGCGAGTACCGAAGAAGATTTAACGATGAGCTGTACGAGCTCTGCGCAGACATCAACATAGTCCAGCGAATTAAAAGGCAGCGGCTGCGCTGGTTACGCCACGTTATGCGAATGAAAGATTACGCTCCGGCCAAGAAAGTGTTTCTATCGGAACCAGCCTATGGAAGCAGAGGTAGAGGGTGGCCCCATTCCGCTTTAAGGATCGGGTGGAAAACAATTATACTTCCTTGGTGTGACCAATTGGCGACGGTTGGCAGAGAGGAGAAGCGACTGGCGCACCTTGTTGGACGGCCATACACGTTTTAACGGTTAAGCGCCAATTAATTAAGTAAACTAAGTCGTGTAAATCTTGTACGTATTTCTTTTTGGAGACGATCGAGAACACTTTTAATTATGCGAGAAATTTCACATTCTGCGGAAAGACCAACATCTCTAGCCGATTCTCCAGGCATTTTGCGGCGCCTTCTTACACGTTTTACTATATCAATATCGCATTTTTCAAAAGAGACTTCGCTTTTTCTATTACTTCTTCACAGAAAGTGTCTCGAATTTCGGATAGTTCAGTCGCTAATGATTAAGATCATGATACGCTTCCTTCTCTAAAATTCATCCCCGGATCTTGTAATCTGAGCTGCACACGATCAATCCTCCTTAAGATTTCATACCAGAAACAAACTAATGTTATGAAACTAAAATTTAGTTTATTTTGGAAAGGATTGTAGCTTCGCTTCTGGTGTCACTTTTTATGTGCTAATCTGCAAATTGTTCTATGTGTTCTACTACATTCTCTAGCCCATCGAGGATAACGCTAAGCGCTTGTATTCTGGCGCTGCATCGTGTATCAGATTCACGTTTGACATCGTAACGTTGAACGTGAGAAAAAACATATATGCTTTCAATTATTCCAGAACCTGTCGCAAGTGTTCCGGATATATGCATGCATTTTTTAGTATAGAAAATTTTTTCCAGAAATCATTTTCCAGAAATCAGTTATAATAAAAATACAAATTATCCAGGAAGTTCTGCTTTGCGAACCATTTGGCGCCCCTGTGTGTAGCGCCCGGTGCAAATGCTCCCCTTGCCTGCCCCCCACTTTCCACTTGTAGAACTCATTCGTGGCGAGGATGTGTTTTCAAATACCCCTAAATTAGATCATCGATATATCCTCCGGAGATCTGACTAACTTAGAACAAAATACCATAACCTAGCGGCGAACCCTTAAAGAATGTATCGACAACATGATTTAATATCATCGTCCTCAATGCAGCCTCAACACGAAGAGGTTTTGAGTATTCGTCAGATCCCTAATGAATATTATCGGAAACCTAATCACCAGGGCTGCTTGAGCCTTGTTGAGAGCAATCATTTAGGTAGACCAGTTCTTCAGTCCAATGTTTTTTTCGCTGATTTTTGGCTCAATTTTTTATTTTACACGAAATTTACCCCTAACCAGCATGTCTAGGTCATCTATGTAGGCAAACACTTGGCAGCAATTGTTTTTAAAGTTGCAGTGTAGAGCATACTGAACTCAGCTCTCATCCCTCTTCGCTACGCAATGAAAATAATTCGATCGAATTCGGGCCATATCTATATCATAATCACATAATGCGATTTTTAGCATCATAAATAAAGGCTCAACAACAGTAAAGCAAGCTGCCACTCTTGTGTACCCGAACACATCTATTTAATCCATTTACACACGTACATAAAAGGCGACGAAGAGATATCTCACACACAGATGTAGTCATCGCCGAAGTAGTTACTCACACATACACACGCATATGGCCAGTAGAAAGGCATTAACTACAAATATACGTCTATATAGGTGGTAACTAACCAGGAGATCGAACATTTCTAGAAGGTGAAACGTCAAGACCTTTGGAGAAATATGCGGACGAGACAACAGAGAGTATAAAAGCAGCGCAAGCTGAGGAATGTTTACTCAGTTTGATTTAAACACGCTTTTGTTAAGTAAGTCATATTGAAGTACAATTATACTACACCCAAAGTAATCTAAATAAAGACCAGTTTGCAATACTGAAAATTGGAGTGAACTATTCAACAGTTTACCCATTCGAACGTTAGCAGAAGGTTTGGAATAAGCGGAATTTCACCGAAATTCGATACAATTGGTGTCAGAAGTGGAATTGATTTATTTGTTTATTAAGTTAACGAACACAAGTTCTTACAGACTACCAATTCAAAAATTATACAGCATACTATTAACAAAATTCTTACAGGCTACTAACAATTTTCATACAATTAAAAAACAGACTACAATTAAGAAATACAAAAATTTAACAAGTCAATGAAAAACTAGCACTTACAGACTAATATAAAAGTATTGATAACTAAAAAACACACTTTAATAAATTAATAAAAACATTCTTCGACAAAGAGAAATCAAGCTCGATAAAATATGAGATCTTATTAATTTCGCTCACAGCGCGGGTAATTAATTGGGGCATTTCTCGCATAATTCTTTTACTATTTATGCCATAAAAAGGGTAAAAGCTTCTAAGTTCTCTTCTGGGAACATTAAAATAAATTTTCTTAAGAAGAGCAGCACAATCTGTATCCCCATGGATGATGCAATATAAAAGGTCAAAGAAAGAATAGACCTTCTCGCTTCTAAAGGTTTAAGATTTAAAAGAAGTAAACGTGCATTTATATGCGGGAAGAGGGCTAGTATATCTAAGCGACCGCAGACAGTATTTAAGAAAAACTTTTTGAACTCGCTCAATCCTGTTAATTGCAAACTGTTGGAACGGTCGCCAAATGATAGTGGCATACTCGAGATGAGATCGTACAAATGAATTGTAGAGCAATTTAAGTGTATACGGGTCAGAGAACTCGGACCTATTATGCCGAATAAAACCAAGCATTGCATACGATTTGGCTATGATAAAGTTTACATGGCTGTTGAAAGAAAGTTTGGTATTATAAACCACACCATGGTCCTTGATTTTATCAACAGTCTGCACTGGATTGTTATCAATGGTATATGAACTATTAAACTTAAAGCTCAATTTAGAGTAGGTTACGTGAAAGCATTTACTAATATTTAAAGAGAGGTGCGATCTAACGCACCAGGAATGGAGACTATTAATTTCATACTGAAGTTCGAAAATATCACGCGAAGACTTTATATAGGAGAAAACTTTAAGATCATCACCATACAAGAGAAACCTAGCATACGAAAAGCAAGCGCTGATGTCCTTGACGAACAGGACAAAGACCAAGGGTCCAAGAATACTGACTTGCGGAACGCCGGAAGTCGCAACGTAAGGATCGAATGATACACCATCAGTACAGTCAATACACCATCTGTTAATTAAATATGATTTTAGCCACTACAGAAAAATTGAGTGAAAACCAAGACAGGAAAGTTTATGAATAAGTGATACCTTATCTAAAGCTTTGGAGAAGTCAGAATAAGCACAATCTACCTGGTATCCAGATGCAAAAGCAGATATACAATACTCACTAAACTCCACTAGATTGGTGACCGTCGAACGTCCCGCAACAAAACCATGCTACTTGGCACAAATTAGGCTCTTCACTGAAAAGTATAACTTGTCTTTTACAACACATTCAAATAACTTCGAAACAGTAGTGAGCTTTGATATAGGTCTGTAGTTACAGACATCACTCTTATTTCCAGATTTGTAGATAGGAGTTTTCGATGCAAGTTTCCAAGCATCAACAAACTCCCCGCACTAAAGTTAATATGTCAACAGGATCTCAAGAGGCAAAACTAAGGCCGGACAACCTTTAATCAAGGCACTTGAGAGACCATCAGAATCTGTCTTGACCGATTGCTTTAATTTAGTAATAACACTTGAGATATCGTCACATGAAATTGACATTGAACCGAAATCCAGAGAAGAATTTAAATCAGAAAGAAGGGGCATCATTATAGCATGCAAAATTAGCACTAAAAAAGTCCGCAAACAGGTTCAATACCGCACTAGGATTTTTAGCTACATTATCTTGGTAAAAGACAAAAGCAGGAACCGAGGAGCAGGTCCTTTTAGATTTAATAAAATTCCAAAATGTTTTAGGATTGGACTTAATGTTTATCTGAAAGCTAAGAATATAGTTTTTGTAAAGAAACTTATCCAAACAGTTAAACTCCTTTATATACTGCTGATACTTCTCGTAAAAGGACAGACTCTTGGTCTGACTAAACTTTTTGTAGTATTTGTTTCGCAAATTCCTCAATTTTTTTAAACCCTTTGTTAAAGACTGGAACATGCCTTAAACATAGGTCAAAAAGCTATGATATAAATATTTCATAGGAAATGCTAACATCTGAGGAGGAAAAAAGATCAGCCCAGTTAATTTCCGAGAAAACATGGTTAATGATAGACATATCGCACCGTGCAAAATTAAAAGCGATATCATCATTTATAGAGGGTACACAAAACTCATAAAACTCAAGTTTAAGAACAATAGTAGTATGATGCATATCCGACGGAGCAAATGGTGCATGGCATTCGGATATGTTAAAATTAATATTATCACTGAGGAATATAAGATCTAATATTCTGTCAAGCCTTTTAGTGAAGTTATTGATTTGCAGTAAGTTTAAGCTTAGCATGTTATCTAAAAAATAAGCCTCAAAGGCTTATTAAGAACTACAGACGAAATATTGTCAGCATGAGCTTTATAAAGATCTTCAGAACTATTCGGCGGAATATAAGATGCCATTACGAATAGAGAGCCGCAGTACGTAGAGCCACTAACATTAACACAGAGCTGGTCAAGTAGCGAATCGTTATTATCCAGCTGAATTAGGGAAGTATTATACTTGCGTTGAACTGCAATAAGTACACCTCCACCTCGCGAACGCCCAGTTTTTCCTGCATCCCTGTCTTTACGGAAAACGACTAACAAATTGGGATCGAAGAATTAGCCATCAAAAAAACTGGAGTCAGCCAAGTTTCAACAATGACAAAGATATCGTCAGAGAGGATAGATAGAATAAGAGACGTCATTTCAATTTTTATTTGTAATGTACCTGATTGGCGGGTATTAGAAAATTGGCTTCTACACATTTTTATTTTTCGTTATACCCAGCTTTTCTGGAGGGGTAGGGATTGGTCTCATATAACCACTCACCTAATTTCAGTCGTCTAGCCTTAATACTTTCAGATATATTGACTACGAAAAATTCCAGTTGTATGGGAGGTGTCACGCCCCCTTGTCGAAAACTATTTTTATATAGCCTACCATAGATTGACGCACTCAGGGTATGTCATGGCAAAATTTCGTTCGATTCCATTCTGCGGTTTAGGCTGCAAGTCCAAACATACATACAGACATACTTTCACAAATATATAGTAGATGTACTGATTGGCGGGTATTAGAAAATTGGCTTCTACACATTTTTAAGAAGTGTATATTAATATATATTGTGATTGTTGGAAAGAGGATGAATTGCTTAATTAATACAATTCTTTAAAACAATCAAAAATACCTCATGAAATTACCCCTCAAATGGGACATTACAAATAAATTTCGCAAAAAGTATGAAATGACGTCACTTATTCTATCTATCCTCTCTGGTTGATGCCAAATTCGATGACGAAGTTGAAATTGATGTCGAACACGAAGCAGTGCTAAAAATAAGTGCGTCATCATATATCGTCGTTACAATGCCAAAGTCACGAATGTGCCATTTTTGTTCAAACGAAATATTATATATGTTAAATTTTGCAAAGCCAAAACGAATGTGCATTTTTTGAAAAAATAAAATATAAACATTTTTCAATTAGCATTGCTTAGTAGTTTACAAAAGTAAACCTCCCAAAGGTGGTTGAAATATACAAAATTAAATCTGTATTAATTAAATCTCTATTTTTAACAATGTCTTCAAGGTTTGAAACGCTTTTTTCACAAAACATCAAATATCCACATTCGTGAATTTGGCACTGGACCGACGATATTGGCTGCAATATCTGCACAAACGTCGACAATGGCATCTCGTAGGAGACATCCATAACATCGAAGATTGAAGCACAATTGGAAGAACAGAAGACATATATGGCATCTCTAAAATAACATAGACTGAATGAGTCCGTAGTGTTACCAGAAGTTTGTTTTAACGACCAAACTGAAAACCCATATCAAAAACCATTACCTATATTATAAAATAACTGCGTCCCCTTGGCTGGCGCGGATCTACGGGGGAGGGGCTGTGTCTTTAAACATAACATTTATTTACATTGCTATTATTACATTCAGGCCTGTTCTGAATAGTAAAACGACATTGATTTCGACTCGGTTTCTATTTGGTGTTCTCAATTCCGATTGTAAAAAATCGATTCGAAGTCGATTTCGAATCGTTTTCATTCCGATTCGGTAACCAGTTTAATCAGCTGTTTTTGTTTATCAGGCGTTCTGAATTCCGATTCCGATCAATTTTTTCGGAATCGAAATGGATTGGTGTTCTCAATTTCGATTCCGACCAAAAATTATCGGTTTGAAAAGTATTGCCTCTGAGCAGTCGGAATGAAAATTAATTGACAGATTATACACAAATGTTGCGATATTTGTCTTTCAAATAATTTTTTTTTAATTCTTCATTTTATTTGGAAGAGTTGTGTGTATTTTTATACTCAGTTGAGCAGAGCTCACAGAGTATATTAACTTTGATTGGATAACGGTTGGTTGTACAGGTATAAAGGAATCGAGATAGATATAGACTTCCATATATCAAAATCATCAGTATCGAAAAAAAATTTGATTGAGCCATGTCCGTCCGTCCGTCTGTCCGTTAACACGATAACTTGAGTAAATTTTGAGGTATCTTGATGAAATTTGGTATGTAGATTCCTGGGCACTCATCTCAGATCGCTATTTAAAATGAACGATATCGGACTATAACCACGCCCATTTTTTCGATATCGAAAATTTCGAAAAACCGAAAAAATGCGATAATTCATTGCCAAAGGCAGATAAAGTGATGAAACTTGGTAGATGGGTTGACGTTATGACGCAGAATAGAAAATTAGTAAGATTTTGGACAATGGGCGTGGCACCGCCCACTTTTACAAGAAGGTAATTTAAAAGTTTTGCAAGCTGTAATTTGGCAGTCGTTGAAGATATCATGATGAAATTTGGCAGGAACGTTACTACTGTTACTATATATGTGCTAAATAAAAATTAGCAAAATTGGATGAAGAACACGCCCACTTTTTAAAAAAAAATTTTTTTTAAATTCAAATTTTAACAAAAAATTTAATATCTTTACTGTATATAAGTAAATTAAGTCAAAATTCAATTCCAGTAATGATATGATGCAACAAAATACAAAAATAAAAGAAAATTTCAAAATGGGCGTGGCTCCGCCCATTTTCATTTAGTTTGTCTAGAATACTTTTAATGCCATAAGTCGAACAAAAATTTACCAATCCTTCTTAAATTTTGTAGGGGCATAGATTCTATGACGGTAACTGTTTTCTGTGAAAATGGGCGAAATCGGTGGAAGCCACGCCCAGTTTTTATACACAGTCCACCGTCTGGCCTTCCTCTCGGCCGTTAACACAATAACTTGAGCAAAAACCGATATATCTTTACTAAACTAGTCCACGTACTTATCTGAACTCACTTTATCTTGGTATAAAAAATGGCCGAAATCCGACCATAACCACGCCCACTTTATCGATATCGAAAATTACGAAAAATGAAAAAAATGCCATAATTCTATACCAAATACGAAAAATGGGATGAAACATGGTAATTGGATTGGTTTATTGACGCAAAATATAACTTTGGAAAAACTTTGTAAAATGGGTGTGACACCTACCATATTAAGTAGAAGAAAATGAAAAAGTTCTACAAGGCGAAATCAACAGCGTTTGGAATCTTGGCAGGAATACTGTTAGTGGTATTGCATATATAAATAAATTAGCAGTACCCGACAGATGATTTTCTGGATCACCTGGTCCACATTTTGGTCGATATCGCGAAAACGCCTTCACATATACATCTAAGGGCCACTCGCTTTTAAAACCCTCATTAATACCTTTAATTTGATATCCATATCGTACAAACACATTCTAGAGTCACCCCTGGCCCACGCTAATGGCGATATCTCGAAAAGGCGTCCACCTATTGACCTAATGCCCACTCCCTCTTAAAATGCTCAGTAACACCTTTCGTTATTTACCCATATCGTACAAACATTCTAGAGTCACCCTTGGCCCACCCTAATGGCGATATCTCAAAAAGGCGTCCACCTATAGACCTAATGCCCACTCCCTCTTAAAATGCTCAGTAACACCTTTCGTTTGATACCCATATCGTACAAACATTCTAGAGTCACCCCTGGTCCACCCTAATTGCGATATCTCGAAAAGGCGTCCACCTATAGACCTAATGCCCACTCCCTCCTAAAATGCTCAGTAACACCTTTCGTTTGATACCCATATCGTACAAACATTCTAGAGTCACCCCTGGCCCACCCTAATGGCGATATCTCGAAAAGGTGTCCACCTATGGGCCTAATGCCTACTCCCACTTAAAATGCTCAGTAACACCTTTCGTTTGATACCCATATCGTACAAACATTCTAGAGTCACCCCTGGCCCACCCTAATGGCGATATCTCGAAAAGGCGTCCACCTATAGACCTAATGCCCACTCCCTTTTAAAATGCTCAGTAACACCTTTCGTTTGATACCCATATCGTACAAACATTCTAGAGTCACCCCTGGCCCACCCTAATGGCGATATCTCGAAAAGGCGTCCACCTATAGACCTAATGCCCACTCCCTCTTAAAATGCTCAGTAACACCTTTCGTTTGATACCCATATCGTACAAACACATTCTAGAGTCACCCCTGGCCCACCCTAATGGCGATATCTCGAAAAGGCGTCCACCCATAGACCTAATGCCCACTCCCTCTTAAAATGCTCAGTAACACCTTTCGTTTGATACCCATATCGTACAAACATTCTAGTGTCACCCCTGGTCCACCTTTATGGCGATATCTCGAAAAGGCTTCCACCTATAGAACTAAGGATTACTCCCTTTTAAAATACTCATTACCACCTTTCATTTGACACCCATATCGTAAAAACACATTCTAGAGTCACCCCTGGCCCACCCTAATGGCGATATTTCGAAAAGGCGTCCACCTATAGACCTAATGCCCACTCCCTTTTAAAATGCTCAGTAACACCTTTCGTTTGATACTCATATCGTACAAACATTCTAGAGTCACCCCTGGCCCACCCTAATGGCGACATCTCGAAAAGGCGTCCACCTATAGACCTAATGCCCACTCCCTCTTAAAATTCTCAGTAACACCTTTCATTTGATTCCCATATCGTACAAACACATTCTGGAGTCACCCCTGGTCCACCTTTATGGCGATATCTCGAAACGGCGTCCACCTATGGAACTAAGGATTACTCCCTTTGAAAATACTTATTAACACCTTTCATTTGATACCCATATCGTACAAACATATTCTAGACTCACCCCTGGTCCACCTTTATGGCGATTTCTCGAAAAGGCGTTCACCTATAGAACTAAAGCCCATTCCCTTTTAAAATACTCATTACCACCTTTCATTTGATACCCATATCGTACAAACACATTCTAGAGTCACCCCTGGCCCACCTTAATGGCGATATCTCGAAAAGGGTCCACCGATAGACCTAAGGCCCGCTCCCTCTTAAAATGCTCAGTAACACCTTTCATTTGATACCCATATCGTACAAACAAATTCTAGAGTCAGCCCTTGGTCCACCTTTATGGCGATATCCTTAAATGGCGTCCATCCATAGAACTATGGCCTACTCTCTCTTAAAATACTCTTTAATACCTTCCATTTGATACACATGTCATACAACCACATTCCAGGGTTACCCTAGGTTCATTTTCCTACATGGTGATTTTCCTTATTTTGTCTCCATAGCTCTCAACTGAGTATGTAATGTTCGGTTACACCCGAACTTAGCCTTCCTTACTTGTTTTGTTTAAATTTGAGTTAAATTGGCATAATAAATCTTTCTTTAAAAACTTCTATCAAGAAATCTATTAGGCAAACAAATCGATTCTGATCGAAATGAAGTCGACCTGTTCTGAACTCCGATCCATCGCATTTTTACGATTCGCACGCACAATAGCACGTCTTCTTGCGTCTGCGCATCCAAAAACCATATCTGCAGGCATTTTTTAATTAAAATAAAATTTTGTGATCCTCCGCCTG
>JARSSU010041050.1:0-29856 GCA_029619165.1 Eurosta solidaginis
CAAAACTGATTGGTTAATTTTTGTTCGTCTATGGGCGTCCACAAGTATCCTGGACAAATTAAATGAAAGGGCGAGCCACCGCCCATTATGTTATGAAATTTTCGTTTTATTTTTGTATTTATTGTTGCTCATATCATATACTGTAGTTGAATGTTGTGACATAATTTACTTATCTACATGTACAAGATATAAAATTTTTTGTTAAATTATTACTTTAAAAATACAAAGTGGAGACCTGGTACCTTCTTCGCGATTTTGATAATGATTATCGCACTTTTTCGGTATTTCTCTGAATATTTCGTGATATCGTGAAAAAGTGGGCGTGTAGTTATTGTCCGATATCGTGTCATATTTAAATAGCGATCTGAGATGAGTAGCCAGGAACCTACCGTACTCAATTTCATCAGATGACCCTCAAATTTACTCAGTTATCTGTGTAACGGACGGACGGCTGACGGACGGGTACGGACATGGCTCAATCAAATTTATTTTTCGATCCCATGTGATGATATATGGAAACGTCCCATATATCTATCTCGATTCTTTTATATATGTCACAACCAACCGTTATCCAATCAACTAATATACTCATGTGAGCTCTGCTCAACTGAGTATAAGCACCAGGAAGCAACACGGACTGTCTTACCGCATGTGCCGAAGAGCGTTCCATAACCTTTCATGAAGTGGGGCTGAACATATGATCTTATCCGTTTCGTATCTCGAATATCGTATGTTAAGATAGAATCTATAGTGACAGATCTACATACTTAACGATTTTTTAAGATAAGTTAAAATAAAGTTTTTTCTATGGAGTGGGGCTGAACATATATCTTATCCTGTTCGTAATCTCCGATAATCGTATTATAAGATAAGAATATATAGGTTAACAGATCTAAATACATTAACGATTTTTAAGATAAATATACATAAAAACAGGTAGGTAGTTTGTGTGAGGATGCAAAGTTCAGGTTTTTTTGTGGTCTGCGTGTAAAAACTATGACTACGAATCACGTATTTCAACAATATATGACTGTAAAAGTAACTATTTGATGAATTTGATGAATTTTGAAGCATCTAGCCGTAAAAAGGGGCAAAAATTAGAGTTTATATGGGTATATAATATATATACCACCGATCTCTATGATTTTTTCAGACAACAATATATGCTATATACGTAAGCATATGGTGAAATTTGAAGCGTCTAGCTGTTTAAAAAGGGGCAGAAATTGCGCAAAGTTTTCCTTAACTGAACAATCGTTTTATGAGATATATATTATATATCCACCGATCTCAACGATTTTTTCAGACAACAATATATGCTATACACGTAAGCATTTGGTGAAATTTTGAAGCTTCTAGCTGTTAAAATGGGGAAGAATTGCGCAAAGTTTCTTATCTGAACAATCGGTTGTATGGATATATACTATGTATACCACCGATCTCAATGATTTTTTCAGACATCAATATATGCTATACACGTAAGCGTTTGGTGAAATTTGAAGCTTCTAGCTGTTAAAATGGGGCCGAATCGTAAATAAAAATATATATCTGTACAATCTATAGTACCATCATATATATACTATATATATCACCGATCTCTATATTTTTTGACTAAACAATACATCTATATACGTAAGCAATCGTGAATATTGAAGCTTTTAGCTGTTAAAAAAATGCTAGAAATTGCGAAAGTTTCTTATCTGAACAATCGGTTGTATGAGATATATACTATATATACAACCGATCTCTATGATTTTTTCAGACAACAATATATGCTATATACGTAAGCATCGGTGAAATTTTGAAGCTTATAGCTGTTAAAATGGGGTAGAAATTGCGAAAAGTTTCTTATCTGAACAATCGGTTGTTGAGATATATACTATATCTACAACCGATGTCTATGATTTTTTCAGACAACAATATATGCTATATACGTAAGCATCAGTGAAATTTGAAGCTTATAGCTGTTAAAATGGGGTAGAAATTGCGAAAGTTTCTTATCTGAACAATCGGTTGTATGAGATATATACTATTATACCACCGATCTCTATGATTTTTTCAGACAACATATATGCTATATATACGTAAGCAATCGGTGAAATTTGAAGCTTATGCTGTTAAAATGGGGTAGAAATTGCGAAAAGTTTCTTATCTGAACAATCGGTTGTATGAGATATATACTATATATACAACCGATCTCTATGATTTTTTCAGACAACAATATATGCTATATACGTAAGTATTCGTGAAATTTGAAGCTTCTAGCTGATTAAAATGGTGCTAAATTTGCGAATAATATATATATATCCTATATATAGTAACGAATGTTAGCAGCACTGAGCGATGCTATCGTCCTCTCTAAGCCGATGCTAACCGAGTGACGTGAATGCATCATCATAATCAACTCATTCTGGTATCTACATAACCGAATAATTTTGAATTGCGTCTACACATATGTACGTATACGAGCAGCGGAGCGGCAATGCACAAACACATGCATATATCTTATCTCAGTTGTCACAAGAGAGGGCAATATTTTGCACGTAGTTGTGGCTGGCGATTTTGTAGCCGAAATAACTAGTAAGTTCTGGAAATCGAAGAGCCTAGAAGTATGCAGCGTAAACTATAAAAGCGGGGCAGGCGAGTAAAAGTAATTCAGTTTGAGTTGAGCTATCAATCAGTTTTGATTAAGCACGCGATCTGGCGGCCAATAGTAGAGTTTCATTTGAGTTATCAATCATTTTGGTTATTAAGCCAGCGAGTAGCAAGTATAAGTGTATTGTGAAGTACTTTAATAAAGGCCATTTTTCCATTATTCAATATTGGATTTATTTATTCAACAGTTTAGTGATTCGAACCTTAGCAGAGGATTGCAAATAAGAGGATTTGCAAGCAAATTCGTTACATATATGCATATACTATACTATTACACCATATATTACTATATATACCACCGATCTTTATATTTTTTCAGACAACAATATAATGCTAGATATGTAAACATTCGTTGAATTGAAGCCTCTAGCTCTTAAAATACGCAGTTATTACGAAAAGTTCCTTATCTGAACAATCGTTGTGTGGGATATATACTATGTAACGACGATCTCATAATTTTTTCAGACAACAATATGTGCAATATACGAAAGTATATGGTGAAGTTTGAAGCTTCAATCTGTTAATTGGGTAAGATATTACAAAAATCCTCTTTTTCTGAAAATCGGTTGTATGGAGGATATATGCTATAGTGGTCCGATCCGGTCGGTTCCGACAAATGTCTAATCGGACACCAAATACACCCCTCTCACCAAATCAAGATATCTCAAAATTGAGGGACTAGTTGCATACAAACAGACAGACGGACAGACGGGCGGGACATGCTAAATCAACCTCAGCTCTTCAACCTGATTATTTCGTATACTAATGGTGGGTCTATCTATTTCCTTTAAGGACTTCATTTCGGTTTCGTGACGAAATTAATATACCATTCATTTTCATGAAAGGTATAAAATCGGTAGGTATCTGTGTGAGATTGCAAATCTTCACGTTTTTTGTGGTCTGCATGTTAAAACTATGACTACGATTACGTATTTCAAAATATATGACGTAAACGTAACTATTTGATGAAATTTGATGAATTTTTGAATCTTCTAGCCGTAAAAAGGGGTCAAAATGACAGTTATATGAAGTATATAATATATATACCACCGATCTCCATGATTTTTTCAGACAACAATATATGCTATAACGTAAGCATTTTGTGAATTGAAGCTTCTAACTGTTAAAACGGGGCAGAAATTGCGCAAAGTTTCTTATCTGAACAATCGGTTGTATGAGATTATATACTATGTATACAACCGATCTCAATGATTTTTTCAGACACAAATATATGCTATACACGTAAGCATCGTGGTGAAATTTGAAGCTTCTAGCTGTTAAAATGGGGCCGAAATCGCATATATATGATACTCTATATACCATCATATATATATTATATATATCACCGATCTCTATGATTTTTTGCACAAAACAATACATGCTATATACGTAAGCAATCGGTGAAATTTGAAGCTTATAGCTGTTAAATGGGGTAGAATTGCGAAAAGTTTCTTATCGAACAATCGTTGTATGAGATATATACTATATTAAACCGATCTCTATGATTTTTTCAGACAACAATATATGCTATATACTAAGTCAATCGGTGAAATTTGAAGCTTATAGCTGTTAAAATGGGGTAGAAATTGCGAAAAGTTTCTATATCTGACAATCGGTTGTATAGATAATATTAATATATATACAACGATCTCTATGATTTTTGAGACAAGCAATATATGCTTTATTCGTAACATCGGTGAAATTTGAAGCTTATTGCTGTTTAAAAAAAAAATTCTCAAATATTTTATACAAGTGGTATAATAAACATTGAAATGCAAATTGAAGTTTTAAAGATAAAAAAAAAAGATAAAATATACAGAAGATCGAGTTTTTGGATTCAAAAACCACCAATAAATTAACCCACCCATCTTGTACACCTTTACCTACCCCCTACCCCGCTGCGTTACTTTAGCGTATTTAGGCCATACCTTGGGGAAAATATACGCCTCGGTTACCCTTTACCCTCTCCCACACTCACACCCCTGACCCTTCATCAACATCCTTTACACTGACCCACACACCCTACTAAAAACACAATAAATCCAAGCATAGACCATTACCACCACCACAACCTACAAACTACAAAAACACACACTTTAATTTACCTTTTGTACCGTTGGTATTACATAATTATTTTTTAACGCCTTTTTTTATTACCATTACTTTACCTTTACCTTTACCTTTACCTTTACCTTTACCTTTGCCTTTACCTTTACCTTTACCTTTACCTTTACTTTACCTTTACCTTTACTTTACTTAAATTTTCCCGAACTAACTACCCCCCGTGAAATGGAGTTATCGCACTCGCAAGCCACATGGAAGGTCCTTCGTTCAAGTCCCAGGGAAATCAACACCAAAGTGCATTGGAAGAGTTTTCTTAATCAGAAAAAAATTTCTTAAGCGTAGTCGCCCCTTGGCAGTGCTTTGTCGAACACTCCGACTGCATTTCTGTCATGAACAGCTTCTCAGCGAAAGTTCACCAGCCTTGCATACGCCGGTCGAAGTCGAAATCATACATGTAGGTCCAGTCCTGCTAACATGAAATGGCTAGAGCTTCGTTGGCTGGGTCATGTTATGCTAATGAAGGAAGCCGATCTTTATCAGAAGACTAAGTTGGGATATACAAGACTTGATCTACCTTAGTACTCCCGCATGGGGTCAGTAACTTGAAGCAGGGATTGATGGATAATTGTCTATTCTATTAAGAGCCTATTATTTATAGCCAGTTTCCTTATAACGCGGACTTACTGTGTTATAAACACTAAAATAAATATTAGTGTATAGAATTGGGAATATATTTACATTAAATTGCTGATAACAACATGAGAGGAAATGCACTTACTTGCGTGTATGTCTGTGTGTTTTAGTGTGTGCCCCAACAATATTGTCCATGTCCTCCTGAAGGCGATGAAGTATCACTAATGTAGCTGTCAATGCATGTTGCATGCCACAACTGCCACAATTACATGTATTTTACAAAAGCACGCACACATACATATACACATATTCGATTTTACAATCACTCTCTTACGTAGATCAAATAATTGTTGTACATTGTCACGCAACTGACAACTGGGTGGATTAAATGCACGCTGCATATATGTATATGTGTGCGTGTGTTGACGTAAATTTTAATGAAAAACGCGATCAACGCAGCACCACTTTTCTACACCCATGCTCTGTTTTCTGTCAGCCGCCAAAGTCGCCTTCGCAATTAGACGCTCTGACAGGCTAACTAACACTGCTTCTTTCTTTGATGACCACATAGCATTTACACCATTACACAAAAATTTTACAAAAAATAACATTACACAATTCAACTGCAATGAAAAATTGCATAGAACGAGGTGGAAAGCTTCTAACAATTGACATTTGACATGCACCGGAAGCCGCAGGGCTATTCTCTTGCCCTCATCACAAATAAGCTCGTATGTATGCACATCAAATGCACAGAGCTACTAAAAGTCGTTGCCTAAATTAAGGCGTGCTCGTACCACCAAATGGGCCAATGAGAATATCCGAAGCCACATCCGCAAGCAATCAGGCCAGGCAAGCGTGCAAGCATCAATTTGATGTTGGCCTTTTGCAGCTTTATAGATCACGTAAAACATGTAGGTGGGGAATATAGTTGTAGGTTTTCGAATTTCGAATATATTTATGCTTGTGTGCAATGTGTGTGTGTGTTAGTGTGGTAGCGAACATTGGCGTTGCATCTAAATGAATTTTCAAGTGTAATTGCATGGGCGACTGTGTCGAGTGTGCAATTACATGCTGGTGGGTGAGAAGGGGGCGTATATCTAGAGCATAAAGAAATCTAGCTGGGATCAAAGTGCAGATGGCATATCAATATTATGTTAAGTGATGAGGCCATTTTATAGAATTGTCACATGGTTGACAGCGCGACAGATTGGCCTTCTTTTTTAAAATTCAAAGTCCTCGCTTATTATGGAGCATGCACTTGTGGTTATGTGGTTACAGAGCTTTGGTGGCCAAACCAGCGCAGTAGTATTTTATATGACAATAGTTACGATGCTGTCGGCAAAAAACATTGTTGCAATATTGCCATCATTGCTATATGCGTTTTTGACTCAAGCAAGCTCTAACCGAAAACTATGGGCCAAGTATTTCAAAACAACCTAGAATTTTTGGTTGTTCAAATGGAAGGAGAAAATGAAGTAGGGTCGTGATCAGGAAAGAACAGAGTAGAGGTAAAGGGAGAGCTAGAGTTAGGGGTATTGGTAAACATGAGGTTGAAATAGCGATAGCTGTAAAGATGGGGAAGATAGAAAAGAAACAAGTAAGGAAGGATAAGTTCGGGTGTAACCGAACATTACATACTCAGCTGCCAAATTACAGCTTGCAACACTTTTAAATTACCTTTTTTAAAAGTGGGCGGTGCCACGCCTATTGTCCAAAATTTTCTATTCTGCATCATAAGGTCAACCCACCTACCAAGTTTCATCGCTTTATCCGTCTATGGTAATGAATTATTGCACTTTTTCGGTTTTTCCCAATTTTCGATATCGAAAAAGTGGGCGTGATTTTAGTCCGACTTCGTTCATTTTAAAAAGCCGTCTGAGATCAGTGCCCTGGAACTAACATACCAAATTTCATTAAGATACCTCAAAATATACTCAAGTTATCTTGTTCACGGACAGACGGATGGACGGACATGGCTAAATGTCTTTTTCTTTTTTCGCCTAGATCATTTTGATCTATATCTATCTCGATTAGTTTATGCCTTTACGGGGTACCGTTATGCGAACAAAATTAATATACTCTGTGAGCTCTGCTCATCTGAGTATAAAAAGGAAGAAAGGGAGAGAGGGACGCTTCAAGGAAGATGAAATAAACGAAAAAATAGAAATAGAAGATACAAATTTCTTTTAATTAATTACATTGGTAAATTAAAGCCCAGGTATAATAGCGTATGCAAGGAATGCAAGAATCTTCAGACATTAAGTAGGAATGTTTTGAAGAAAAAAGTTAAATTTTCAATCGGACCCGTGGCATTCTTTCTTTCCTAAAGTCCTTTGCCACTTTCTGGGGTTCCAGCCAGTTTGGTCGTTTAAAGGGTTGTTTGAGCGCAATATATAGATTTTGTATTCTAAGTCTGCAGTTAACGTAACGACGTCTTTATATCAAATCTTTCTCGATATAGTCGCGCTTACGCCTAATGCTTTTTTCCGCAACGTACCGGATCTACATGTCGTAAAGTAGTATCAACATCGATAAATTTTCTAAAAAACTTCAAGGAGTGTCTTTATCTCTAATACGACAACAGCAGGCTTTAAACTAAGACTACGATGAGGAATAGCACTTTTTCTCCGAAATAAAACATGTTGCTTACAGAGGTGCGTAGAGTTACAGTAGAACACGTGGTGATAGTCTGTGCTATCGGAATATCATGGCAGAAGAGGAATAGCCAGTTATAAATAACAGAGGAGGGGCAAATAAGCTTGACAAAAACCTAAATCCAATAATTTGGGGGATAGCAGAAGGTTTCGAGACATGGAATAGCTGTTGCAGGACAACGTCATAGACAAACTTTGAAGCAAACTCATATGAATAACAAATTGACGACCCAATTTCAATCTCTAACGATGGAAAATATGATCCACCATATCTGAATATCAAAACAAAACATCAGCAAATTACAAGGAGGGAAAAAGTTGATAAAAAGCTTACTACATCTCTTATTCCAACGACAATCGGCCGAACGCATGCTTCGAATTTAAAAAGATTAATTTTGCAAACGAGGCACTAAATATGTAGCTAATTCGGTGATGCACTGAAGCTCAGTGTCTACTAACTGATTATATCTTATCTGTGCGACTACAGACAGGCCGGACCATACATCTATACTGGCCTTTCGGTCATAAAAGTATAGAGGATAAAGAAAAGGCCAAGGAAGTGCAGCACTCGCTGAAGCGACGGTAGATGTCCCAATATGTTTGGGAGAAATCAAAAGAAGGCAGAAGTTGCATATGAAAAATTGCTAAGATTATGAGTAAGTCCTACGATATTAAACTCACAATGTGGCTCATATCTCTGAAGAGCGAAGATTTAATGCTCACAATGGACATACCAACTGGACACTGCCTTCTGACGGCACATGCGTCACATAAGTTAGACCTGGTCAGTAACAGCAGATGTACGAACTGCGAGCTGCAGGAAGAAATGGTTGAGCACGTTCTGTGTTCGTGTCCTGCCCTTGCTAGGTCAGAGCTCCAGCTTTTAAAAGCGGCAGAGTTGCTGCCAAATATCGAGGCAGCAATTAAGCTAGGTCCTAGAAAACTTGTAGTATTTGCCAAGAGGACGGAGTGGTGTGGTGGTATCGTGCTCCGCTCATCACACCAACGATCCTGGTTTCGATTCCTGCGCGAAAAAACATCAAAAATTAAGAAATAAGTTTTTTCAATTAGAAGAAATATATTCTAAGCTGGGTCCGTCCATCGGCAGACATTTGCCAAAAACTCCGAGTGTATGTATTTCCGCCATGGAAAGTTTCTCAGTGAAAACTCATCTGCTTGCAGAATCTCGGCGCTTTGTATTTATTTTTTTTATTTATATTTCTTCTTTGCCTATAATAGTCTTATTGTAAGCAAATAAAGCTAACATTTTCTGTAATCACATAAAACATATTCTATTTAAGAAATTTTTCTGCAGAAATTGAGAAACTGAGATATTTGCTCTGTTTTTTTTTCTTCTTTGATTACCGCATCAATGATTGGCTTCGATTTAGTGAGCCATAAGAATGATATTTTGATTAGGGAAAATTTTGCTGCATAACAAAATAATAACATTCTAGAAACATACGCACACATCATTATATAAACAGATAAATACAGGAGCGTACACGAAAATAGAAATGGCAATTTTTAATCAAATTTCTTAAATTTTGTTTTTATACATTTTATGCAAATGAAATGGTATATTAAGTTTATCACGAATCTCAAAATTGTAAGTCCTTAAAGGAAAATAGATAGATCCACCAATAAGTACACCGAAATGATCAGGACGAAAAGCTGAGTTGATTTAGCCATGTCCGTCTGTCTGTTTATATGTAAACTAGTCTCTCAATTTTGATAAAATTTGGTGAGCCGTTATACTTAGGTGCCCCATTAGACATTTGTTGATTTGTTGGAATTGGCCGGATCGGACCACTATAGCATATATCCCCCATACATGCGAAGAAAGAGGATTTTTGTCATATCCTCCTCAATTTATCAGACTGAAGCTTCAAAGTTCAACATATGCTTTCGTATATATATTGTTGTCTGAAAAAATGGATGAGATCGGTCGTATATATAGCTTATATCCCCCACAAACAATTGTTCAGATAAGAAGCATTTTGTAATTACTGCCCCATTTCAACAGCTACACCGAATGCTTGTGCACATATTGTTGTTTGAAAAAATCATAGAGATCGGTCCTATATATGGTGTTTATCCCATACATCCGACTGTACAGATAAGTAACATTTCGTAATTTCTGCCCCATTTTAACAGCTAGAAGCTTTAAGTTTCACCATATGCTTTCGTATATAGAAACAAGTAAGGACGGTACTGTCTTCGGCTATGCCGAAGACTTCATACCTTTCATGTATGGGGCTGAACAATAATCTTATCCCGTTCGTAATCTCCGAATAATTGGATGTATAAGATAATAAATATCTAGTGAACGGATCTACATACCTAAACGATTTTTAAGATAAATATAAACTAAACAAGTAAGGACGGGACTGTCTTCGGCTATGCCGAAGACTTCATACCTTTCATGAATGGGGCTGAACTATAATCTTATCCTGTTCGTAATCTCCGAATAATCGGATGTATAAGATAAGAAATATCTAGTGAACAGATCTACATACCTAAACGATTTTTAAGATAAATATAAAATAAAAAATAGATAGGTACTTTGTGTGAGGATGCAAAGTTTCAGGTTTTTTGTGGTCTGCGTGTAAAAGCTATGACTACGAATCACGTATTTCAACAATATATGACGTAAACGTAACTATTTGATGAAATGTTATGAATTTTGAAGCTTCTAGCCGTAAAAAAGGGGCAAAAAAATACAGTTTATATGGGGCATATAATATATGTACCACCGATTTCAATGATTTTTTCAGACAACAATATATACTACACACATAAGCATTTGGTGAAATTTGAAACTTCTAGCTGTTAAAATGGGGAAGAAATTGCGCAAAGTTTCTTATCTGAACAATCGGTTGTATGAGATATATACTATGTATACCACCGATCTCTATGATTTTTTCAGACAACAATATATGCTATACACGTAAGCAATTGGTGAAATTTGAAGCTTCTATCTGTTAAAATGGGATAGAAATTGCGAAAAGTTTCTTATCTGAACAATCGGTTGTTTGAGATATATTCTATATACACAACCGATCTCTATGATTTTTTCAGACAACAATATATGCTATATGCGTAAGCAATCGGTGAAATTTGAAGCTTATAGCTGTTAAAATGGGGTAGAAATTGCGAAAATATATATATATACTATATATATATACTATATATGTAGGATGTGAATTCATTTATTTATTTTTCAAAGTACATTGATTGTTACATTTATAATGATAATGAGTTAAATAAAGTATTTGATGATTAAAATATGTGTTGGATGAATTAAACTGTATATTGGCGTGTTACTTCGTTGAAATTCGTACGTAAACTAACTTGTCGTCTTACCGGTTTTTACTCGTCCGTCTCGTTTAGGTTTAAAAGTCAGGGTTGTATTTGTACATCTGTGTTGCATTTTTACGTCTGGGTTGTTAGTCGCTATGAGGGTTGTACGTCACCGTAAGTACGTCCACTTCTGGTACGTCCCTTATCCGTTCCTACATATATACCACCGATCTGTTCGATTTTTTCAGACAACAATATATGCTATATACGTAAGCATTCGTTGAAATTTGAAGCCTCTAGCTCTTAAAATAGGGCAGTAATTACGAAAAGTTTCTTATCTGAACAATCGGTTGTGGGGGATATATACTATATATACGACCGATCTCATCAATTTTTTCAGGCAACAATATGTGCAATATACGAAAGTATATAGTGAAGTTTGAAGCTTCAATCTTTTAAATTGAGTAAGATATTACAAAAATCCTCGTTTTCTGAAAAATCGGTTGTATGGAGGATATATGCTATAGTGGTCCAATTCGGCCGGTTCCGACAAATGTCAAATCGGACAACCAAATACACCCGCTCACCAAATTTAATCAAGATATCTCAAAAATTGAGGGACTAGTTTGCATACAAACAGACAGACGGACAGACGGACATGGCTAAATCAACTCAGCTCTTCAACCTGATTATTTCGGTATACTTAATGGTGGGTCTATCTATTTTCCTTTAAGGACTTACAATTTCGGGTTTCGTAACGAAATTAATATACCATTTCATTTTCATGAAAGGTATAATAGTGTTGTCTGAAAAAATTATAGAGACAGGTTATATATATAGTGTATACTTGGGTGGGTCGGAAGTGTACGGAAAGTTAACCGATATCGCGCCATCGATTTTTCGATAGGATTTGGGCTCAGGAAAAAAAGTTCCACTACGCATACCCAAAAGAATAATTTTCGAGCCTGCGAAATTTCATTTTTTTGACTTTTTTCGACTTTGATTTTTAAGGTTTTTTTCATGACCTACTAAAAAAATGTTCATATGTATACCCTGTCCGACCCAAAAATGTCCGCTAAAAACATTGATGATAACAGTTTTATGAAAAAACAAGTAAGGACGAGACTGTCTTCGGGCTGAACAAAAATCTTATCCCGTTCGTAATCGCCAAATAATCGGATGTATAAGATAAAAAGATATAGTTAAAAGATCTACATACCTAAACGATTTTTAAGATAAATATAAATTAAAAAATGGCAAAAAACCCCCTTATCTGAACGATCGGTATGGGATATATATTATATAGCTCCAATCGAAATGATTTTTACGGGAAATCTTCTATGATATATTAGAATATATCACCAAGTTTCACGTTTTTGTATTCGAAACTAAGGGAAAAATGGCCAAAAATATTTCTATCTGAACGATCGGTTGTATGAGATAGGTATATCCTATATACATATAGCTCCGATCAAAGTGATTTTTTCAGGAAACCTTCTATGATATATTAGACTAAATATCACCAAGTTAAGTTGAAATTAAGGGAGAAATTGCCAAAAATCTTTCTATCTGAATGATCGGTTGTATGGGATATACTATTTATAGCTCCGATCAAAGTTATTTTTTCAGGATATCTTCTAAGATATATTAGAATATATATCGCCGAGTTTCACGTTTGTACTTTCTAAATTGCGGCAGGAATGACCAAAATCGTCTTATCTGAACGATCGGTTGTATGGGAGATATATGTTATAGTGGTCCGATCCTGCCGGATGCGACAAATGTCTAATATAATACAAGAATACATAACTGTACCAAATTTCATTGAGATATCTCAAAATTTGAGGGACTAGTTTGCGTTCAAACAGACAAACGGACGGATGGACAGACGGACATGGCTATATCAACTCAGTTCGTCACCCTGATCAATTCGGTATACTTAATGGTGAGTCTATCTTCTATATTTCTCAACGTTACAAACATCGGACCAAAGTTAATATACCATTTCATGTTCATGAAAGGTATAAAAAATATGTTTACATGAACATTTTACAATCACATGAAACAGGCTCGAAAATTAATTTTTTGGGTATCCGTAGTGGAACGTTATTTTCCTGAGCCCAGATCCTATCGAAAAATCAATGGCGCGATATCGGTTAATAAATCGAACCAGTCTAGTGTATACCCCATATAAACTGTCATTTCTGCTCCCTTTTTAACAGCTAGAAATTTCACCAAATGCTTACGTTTACGTCATATACTGTTGATATAAGTGATTCATGATCAAAGCTATTTCATGTAGACCACAATAAACGTGAAACTTTGCATCCTCACTTAATGTACCTACCTATTTTTTTATTTATATTTATCTTAAAAATCGCTCAGGTATGTACATCTGTTCACTATATATTTCATATCTTATAAAAATAAATAAATGTAAGGCGCGATAACCTCCGAAGAGATTTAAGGCCGAGCTTCTCTCCCAATTTGCGTCGTGCTCCTCTTGAATTTCCCTACAAATTCGCCGGACGGGACCTACATGATTTTATGCCGACTCCGAACGGCATCTGCAAGGCAGATGAGTTTTCACTGAGAGCTTTTCATGGCAGAAATACACCCGGAGCGCTTGCCAAACACTGCCGACGGGCGACCCCGCTTAGAAAAATTTTTTCTAATTGAAAAACCTTATTTCTAAAATTTTTGATATTGCTTTGCCCGGGGTTTGAACCCAGGGCATCCGGTGTGGTAGGCCGAGCACGCTACCATCACACCACGGTGGCCATATCATATCTTATACAGCCGATTATTTATATATTACGAATGAGATACGGTTATTGTTCAGCCCCATTCATACTTGCTTGTTTTGCAATAATTTATGATATATTTTCCATAAATTTTGACACTGAAACTGTGCACATCGATCCCAAAACCGTTTTCGTAAATTTTACGAAAAGTTCGAAATTTTGATTTCGAGTTTTTTCAACTTTTTTGAGTATATGGTTCTGTCACCCAAAAAATTTTAATCAAACAAAGAAAACGTTATATGTCTCTCAAAATGTCCTATTGTTTTCGGACAATTTGTTTGTGAATGGACTTTTAGATTCAAATATAGAACATCCTTGTATCCTGTTAGATTAAAACTGATTCGGCTACAAAACTGCATACTCAAAAAAAAATCTTGAATGCTCTAAATAAAAACAGCGAAGTTTTCGTAAAATTTTTTCGAATATTTTCGAAAATGTTTTTGAGATTGATTGCATAGTTTAAGTAACAAAATTTAGGGAAGTTTGTGTTTAAGTTATCGAAAATAAAAACAAAAAAATTACTAAATTGATTAAATTTGATAAAAATTACCATTGCTAATTAGGTCCTCATGGACCGGCCTGTTCAACCTAACCTAACCTAACCACTGTTATTTTTGTCTTTGCTACTGTATATGTAATATACCGCAATTATTAGGTTTGATAATTTGATTATTTAATGGCACTTTTATAAAAATTTTTTTTTATTTTTTTTTATAAAAATTTGACAAACATATAAACAATTTGTTTCCTGCTAATTAGTTATACAATTAATGAATTTATGGGTAAGAAGTATTTACTTAATTATGTGATTAAACGTAGGAATATAATAAATAAGGAAGTAAACCACAAATCTGTGGCACAACTCCAAACGCTCTGATAAAATTGAGAAAACAACAAATTAAAAGCATACCATAAATGCAATTTTAATTTGCTATTACATATCAATTATTATCTTACTACTTGAGAAATTTCACAGCAACCACAAACACTTTTTTATTGCAACTTGAAATGTTTTTGATGCTTCAAACAAACTATAAAAATACATACAAACATAAACGTACATATGTATGTAGGTACGTGTTCACACATATGTGCTTACATTCTTGCATTTAATGGAATTGGTTAAAAGATAGAAATTTAATTGTCATCTTGACTGACAATTTTCAACGAACCCGATATGCATAGGTCACATATGGTACACCAACGAACAGAAAAATAGCAGTGGCATATTGTACCATAATTAACAGCTCATTTTTTTTTACATGTTGATCAAAACTTTTCTTCCAATTTTGCAAATTATTCAATGCAAACTTATCTCGAAAATGTCGAAATTCTACCAAAATTTTGAGCTTTTTACTTGGAGTTCACTGAAAGTCTGAAACACTTTTACTTTGTTAGACTAAAATTTGTTAAACTACATATTCTAATTCAAAGAACTCCAAATAAAAAATTTGAAATTTCCGTAAAATTTTATCGCGTTTTAGAATTTTTTCGAAAAAGTTTTTGAGATTAGTTTGCATAGTTTCAGTTAAAAAAACTCGCAGAAATTTTGTTTCAAAATATTAAAACCATAATAATTTAACTGACGAATTAAAAAAAATACCACTGCTATTTTTCTAGTCACCGCTGTACACCATTAGGGTGATCCTTTCAAATTAAATTACAGAGTTTCTCTAGTCTCACACCTTCAAAGGGTAAAACCAAGGACAAAAATATCGCAAATAATTTTTGATACTGATTGGAGGCAATAAAGGGGTGGCTAGGCAAAATTTCTCTATGAAGACTCAATAAAAAAATATTCGTTTTTCTATTGCCCAAAATCGATTGTATTATAGTGGCTGATTTTATACATAAATTTTGGTAATGATCGAAACCAGTTGTCGCACAGTAGTTAAAAATCATATTTCCTATGTTGAGTCTTCATAATGAAATCTGAACCTGAACCCCTGGGCGACACCTACTAACCGGTTCTGATCAGGGCAAACATTTAAACAAATATAAAAGTCTCTTATCAAATATCAACCGAAATCAGCTGTTCTATCAGTCAACTAAAACTTACGCTTGCGCTGCCATCTGGCGAATGGTAGCAACTGCCGGTAATGCAGTGCAAATATTTACAATAGTGCCATAGTACAAATGGATTTCTTTGTATGCTCACAGTCAATAATTTTTAACAAATTATGTTTTGTTAAAAATCTTCATCATTACAACCAAAACTTTATTTATAGATTTGGATTCCAAATAAGAGCGAAAAAAGTATCCGTATATAAAAACAACAATTAGCAATAATATATATGATGATTGGTTGTTATAATATTATCTATTTTGGATATAACCAAGCCAAGAACTTAAATTTTGTATTTTTAAGCCTCCATAGAGAAATCTTAATTTTGACCTCTGTGCAACACTCCTAAGTCGTTTCCAATCGGGTCTAAAACTTATATGTGATATGTTTGTCCGTGGTATTACCCTTTGAAGTGGTGATACTGAAAAAAAAACGTTAATTTAATCCATGAGGACCACCCTAATACACATAGGTTGTCATTAAATAAAAACAGCATTGGCCCCTGGTTCTTATCAAAAATTTAATTCAACAAAAATATTGCTTTTCATTTTGACTTCATCAAATAACTTAATAAAATTTCGATCTAAAAACAGTGGAGTTGGCAAATATCTGTGTACTTGTGATTTTGATGCAGCTACTTAGGGATTACATAAAATCTCAGCGACAGAAATCACTGTGACTGATTGCCTGTAACGGCATCGCTGTTTCGTTCACAGTCAAGCCCAATAACGGCCATAAAAGTCAAAATCACAGCTCGCGTCACAGGAAGAGCTAATTGCGACAATATGAATCGATTTGTCCGTGATTTATTCTGATAGATGTCGCAGTAATCTACTACGTATACGTACAAGAAAATCACTAAACAGTAAAGCTAGGCTCACTTAAGACACTTGACGTCTGCTTCAGGGAAACTAGGAGTGAAACTTTTGAATTTCTTTTAGAGTCTCGTTTGTCGAGAAATCAAGCGTTTTTACACATGCCACTCCTCTGTCACCAGAAATGTGTTAAATGGAGATACAAAATCACCCAGACGGGACTATATTTCACGTACAAGGAAAACATTGAGCAAATTTTGATTACTCTGAGAAATCCTTTTACAGCATGTATACCCCATTATTATACCGACCTGTTGGAGAAATCGAGTAAGAGCGCTTTGCAGAATCTGCATGGTCGATTTGGTGAGGCCATCATGCATTCACCTTCTGACATAGAGGGTTCCTTTGAGTATACTACTTTCAATAGTATGTACAGTTGAATTTGATCAATGTTGGCGCGAAAAGTTATTGAGGTTCAGGAAGAGGAGCTCAACCACACTACATGCGGAATCAATTAATTCTATGAAGAGTCTTGAACCACTTTAAATAGACGCTTCTTATGTAGACATTCACAACTCATCTACCTAAATTTAAAGGAGTTCAACATCAGATGCCTTCCGGAGTTAAACGCCTTAATTGCGTTTTGGCAATGTAAAACTTTGACTAAAGAATTATTGAATGTAGAGTTTCCCTTTACTTCGGAATTTCAAGCTTAGGTATGCACAGTCCTCAAGGCTTTAGATTATCTTGTGAAGAATAGGCGAAGAGGCAGGAGTATATTTGTCTATACTGACAGCCAATCTTTTTAGCTAAAAAACACGTGTTGTTTGGCTCTGGGTGTTGTATAAAACTGGAGTCACTGAGTTGGCTCTGAACATACATTGAAGGACCCACAACCAGTTAAAGCGCTCCCTTCTCTACCTTACTGAAGTCACATTCAGAAATTTCACAAATATTTCGCCAAGTCAAAATTGGGAACAATCCAAATGGGGTTAAGTATGTACTATCATTGAGCAGACGAAACAACAGATAACTTGAAGGATTTCCAGCAGTTCACTTCACATGGTAGAAGCACTTGACTGCGATCTGGACACAGACAAATAAACCTCGCCTACTTGAGTAGAGAAGATGGAGAAGGCTGAGCATTTTTTGTACGGGCGCTCTGCCATCGCTAGGCTCTGGAGACAAGCAGCTGAGTTCTTTCAAACCCAAATATCTGCGTATTCGTCTGAGGGCTGTCTTCTGTCCGAATTGAGTAATTCCGACCAAAAATAAGATAAATTTTTAAAGTTGACACAAAAACTGCTGAGCTAATATTAAAAATTGTAATTAACGTCATACAGCGCAAACAATCGAATTTTTCGTCATATTGACATTAATCCTGTCCGGTGTCGCGACTCTTATCAAGCAATGAGCGTAAGTCATAAAATTGTAATTGATATTTATTAACATTAAATTACAAATTAATACCTGTAATTATATTGAATCACGTATATAGACATTTATCATTAAAGGAACATCAAATAATACAACTACTTAAATATAATACAATAACAACAATGTTTGCATTGCAATTAATATTACTCATACGCCGTGTAGTCCATATTTACTACTCAACCAACGCAAATCCATACAAACATATTTACTTATGTACTTCAGTGTGAATCAATATTCAAATAACACGTACATACATGCATATATGTATATATATATTGTATGTTTATGTGCAAATATATATTTCATAGAAATATTCGGCCATATTGGCTGGTTTTTGCAGCGTATAACTCAAATGCCAGTGAAAATTATATAAATTTTCGCCATATTTAATTTAAGCTCTACAGTAAATTTATCGCTGTTTACCTTATTGCCTGCTGTGCCTTATTTATTTTCCTGCTCTTTTCATTTTTATTTGTGGTTTTTTTCCATTTGTTTTCGTTCTTTGTTTATTATGTATTCCATGTGCGCATTAATTCACTTGAATTCACATATGTAATTGAAATTTTATTACTTATCTGCTATATGCAATTTTTCTCATATTATATGTGTGTTTTTTTCTGTGCTTGTTTCTTTCAGATAAATAAAAATTCGCAAGTTCAATCCAAGAATGGCAATGGTGAACGTAAACGTTGGATTCATGATCCCACAAGTGAGTATGCACCAAAAAAAAAGCCTTTATGTACTTATATACATTTTCCATGGTAAATATGTATTTACCCTGCAGTGAAATACCAAAACTGCTAGACAAAAGTGAAGTAGTCCTAGTTGGGATCTATTATATACCTATCTGTGATCTTTTATGGCAGCCCATGTATATATGTCACGGTTATTTCCGATCAAGGCTGAAATAAAACTTGAAATTGTAGTTGAAATGAAAATTGAAGTTGAGGCTGAAGTTGAAATTGAAATTGGAATTGAAACTGAAATAGAATGAGAAACTGAAATTAAAAAAGAAAAGGAAACTGAAATTAAAAAGGAATTAAAATAAACATTGAAAGTAGAAATTGATTTGAAGTTTAAATTGAAATTATAATTGAAGCTAAAATTGAAGTTGAAGCTGAAATTGGAATTGAAACTGCAATAGAATGATAAACTGAAATTAAAAAAGAAAAGGAAAAGGAGCTGAAATCGAAATTGAAATTTGAATTAAAATAAACATTGAAAATAGAAATTGATCTGAAGTTGAATTGAAACTATAATTGAAGCTGAAATCGAGGTTGAAGCTGAAATTGGAATTGAAACTGAAATAGAATGGGAAACTGAAATTAAAAAAGGAAAAGTAAACTGAAATCGAAATTGTAATTGGAATTAAAATAGATATTGAAAATAGAAATCGAAATTGATTTGAAGCTTAAATTGGAATTGAAGCTAAATTGTAAATGGAAACTGAAATATAATAGGGAACTTGAGTTAAAGTTCAAATAATATTGAAAATAAAGTTGCAATGAAGATACAATTGAATTTGAAAATACGTCAAAATTTACATTGAAATTGGAATGAAAACTGGAATTGAAATGGTATTTATATTGATATCATGGTCGATTTTGGGCTGAAATATGAAATGAAAATGAAGTTGAAATTGAGATAGAAATAGAAATTTAAATTGAAAATGGAATTGAAATTGAAATCAAAATTTAAATTGAAGTTGAAACTGAAATGTGATAATGATTTTAAAAATTAAGTTTAAATTTAAATTGAGTTTAAAAAAAATTAATGGGCAAATTATGTATAAGGCAATAAGTGTTTTTTTTCCCGTGTGGCCCGCATGATATAAAAGCATGCATTCACTTCAGTGAGATACAGTGGCTTTGCGCAGGGGCGGAAACTATTATTCCTTTTATGATATAATTCCTTGCAAAACCTTTAATTTTGGACTTTTAATATATTTGGATTAAGATAAAATTATTTTCGGATTTTTATTACCTGAGTCCGATAGAACTAGCTAAACTCGGACTTTTAAAAATAAAAGTCCGGAAATAAAAATTAAATCCGGACTTTTATTTTTTAAGGCCAAAATAAAAGTCCGGCTTGATAACAAAGAAACGGCTTATCTGAATTAAAAACATTTTTTTTATTTAGCCCGTTTCTTTGTTATCAAGCCGGACTTTTTATTTGGCCTTAAAAAAAGTCCGGATTTAACTTTTATTTCCGGACTTTTTTTTTAAAGTCCGAATTTAACTAGCTCTATCGGACTCAAAAAATAAAAATACAGATTCTACTTTTATATGTGGACTTTTATGGGCAAAGTTCGAAAAATAAAAAGGATGCATAATTCGACATGGTATTGCTATAGGGATACCTGAGAACTCAAAAATTTTCAACTACCACAATTTTTTGACACGAACTTTTTCGACTCCGAAAAAAAAATTATTATTTTCCGTACCTGCCTTTGTCAAATTTTTGGCATTGTATATTGGCGAATGTGAATGTTAGTGACTTCGAAATAAAATGTCACGGCGTCATACATAATTTGGCCTTAAAATTCAAACTCAAATTGAAATCAAAATTAAAATTGAAATTAATACTTAATTCAAACTAAATTAAGGGTCAGATTATGTATGAGGCCGTGACACTTTGCGTCGCGGTCATTAGCATTCACCAAGGTTTACTTTCACTCACTTAGGTGAATGAATTGCGTATATCAAACGAATTCTGATCCACACGAGAAAATACGGACTCGTTCCGTTAGATACAATATGTCCCTAAAAATAAAATAAAATGAAAATTGAAATTGAAATAGGAATTAAAACTGATATACTAGACGTTTTCTAAGGCCTAGCTTAATTGCTGTATCGAGATCTGGCAACTCTGCCGCTTCTAACAGCTGGAGCCTTCACCTCAACAGCGCAAGACACGAACATGTTCGCATTTCTTACATCTGCTATTACTGAAAAGGCCTAATATCAAACCATGTGATGCCAGTGAAGGCAGTGTCCCGTTGGTATACCCATCGTGAGGTTTAATTAATCTCTCTTAAGAGGTATGAGCAACTTTGTCAGATTTGCGCTTGGGATTCATAGTGTTTATGAGGGAATTTACAATAAACTGGTTTTTACGATAGGGTATACATCTATATATGTATATTTATTTGCCATTGAACACGCTTATTTGTGTTTCTGCTGCAGTAACGGTAAATTTTTGTACTTACACTATTACTTTTTACACATTTAAGTGTGTGTTTGTGTTTGCTCGTTAAATCTGCAGGTGACCGCGATTTATTGCATACTTTTTCTTTTTATATCCCCAAATAGGTGAAGTGCTGAAGGGAAAAGTTCGCTTTAAAAATGCATCTGTTGTGTTTGTTTATATAAGATATTAAAGCGTTATAAATAAGTTATGTTTACATAAATATTTTTAATTAAATTAACGCGTTCAAATGCGCGTTGAATAATTACACAAATGACACGTTTGCATTCACACACATTTAGCTGCATAATAGCAAGTCTGTCAGTTACAATGAATAAAAGCTAGTTCAAATAGTGATTTTCAAATGAAGACGTGTACTTCCTGTAAACCAGAATATGCGGTCTTTTGGGGTGCATGGTGTCACTGTTTAGCTGGTTGATGGCTTCAAGGCAACAAAATTGGATCATATGGCCATCCAAGATATTTAATAGACGGGACAAAGAACATCGCCATCAATCCTTTCAACGTTTATTGAATTTATCATGTAGAAAAGGGCAAATTCTAGTATCTACTGTCATTCAGGTATGTGAACGAATGAACTCTGATCGCCCGTATAACCGCAAAGTTCTGCACCCACGTACTGACGGAAGAGACAAAAATAAAGAACAGGGACTTTGACATAGTATTCTGACGAATATCAACATCACTAAGCTGTTAGTTAATAATCACGCAACAACAAAAACACGAAGCAGCCACTCTTATGTATATGTACACATTAAAGCTAGCAACACTGATGTACAAGGCAACGAAGAGATACCTCACACACAGATGTAGTCATCAGCCGAAGTAGTTACTCACACATACACATGCATATGGCTATGGGAGAGGTGTGGACTACAGATATACATGTATATAGCTGGTAACTATCCAAGCATGAGCTACAACTGTACTTGACTTTAGGAGAAATGGGTGAACGAAGAAACCGAGAGTATAAAAGCAGCGCAAGTTGGTTGTGAAGTATAACTGTGAAGTACTACTTCCAAAGTAATCTAAATAAAGACCAGTTTGCAATTAAACTGGGAGTTTATTTATGACTGGATTCGCTTAAAGTTTGGTGCTTAGGAAGTCTTTTCGTAGGCTATAATTTGATATGTTTTTCTCCAGGAAATGAACCAGGGGCTGATCTGTTCGATAAAATATTCTTTCAAATGTGGTTGGCTTTTTGCCTAAATTAATATTGGGAATACTAAGATCAAGAATCGACCTATTTGAAAAAAAAATCATAATTATCTTTAGAACAGGAGATTAGAAAAAGGGCTAAAGGGAAGAAGTGAGGAAGCGAGGTAGAGGAAGGGGAGAGGAAATTAGAGAGCTCAAGGAGGAGCGAGAGGGATAAGGATATATGTAGAAGAAGGAAAGGTAGTGGGAGAAATGGGAGGGAAAGAGGGACCCTAAGAAGCCCTTTCCCAGGGGCAGATCGGTTCGATAAAATATTCTCTAATACTGCGAATACTTAGATCAGGAATCGATCTATTTTTGAAAAAAAAACATATTTATGGTTAGAAAGGGAGAGGTGTAGAGGGCCGGATAACTGAGCCGTATGACGAAAAAGAGATGAAGGAAGAGGGGGATTGAAATATATGGGATAGAGATGGATGGGTATGAAGGGGAAAAGTAAGAAATCGGGGCAGGTGAAGGGGGAGGAAGGTAGAGAGTTAAAGGAGTAGATAGAGATATAAGAATATATTTAGAAGAAGGAAAGATGGTCGGAGAAAGGAAAGGGGAAGAGAAGATTATTATTGGGAAACATAAGTATTAACCAAGAGTTATCGATATAAGAAATAGATTTCCCAAAAAAATATAAATTTCTGAAATAAGTTTATTTGTGCTAGCAACTTGCCGGGTGATATCGGATACCTTTTCAACTGCATTTCAGAAAAATTGTGGTGTATTTCAAATAGGCTCGAATGAATATCAGAAAAGTGCAAATGTGTTTCAGAAAACGCCAATTTCAGATATTCTAATTGCATTTCACAAAATCGCAATTTTATTTCCGAAAAGGTCAAATTCATTTCAAAAAGGCCAACTGTATTTCAGATTTTCCAAACGTATTCCAAAAAAACCTCTAGTGTGTTTTAGAAAATAGCAAATAAATTTCAGACAAATGGAAAAAATATTTTAAAAAATATCTGACTTATAACAGAAAAGCTCAAATGCATTTCCGAAAATCTCAAAAGTTTTTCAGGGAGAAAAAAATACAAAATTATTTTAGGGAAGAAACATTCGTGTAGAAAATTCAAATTTCATAAAATTCTAGCAAAAATTAGTTTGTGACTATGATTCTTGCTTTGAAAAAGTGAATAATTTTAAATAAAATTTAGGGGGTGCTAGCCATCTGGAACTAAGGCCTCCATTTAGAAATCGGTAATATAAGCACATCCACTGTGTTATCGATGGAAATGCATCATGGCTCATGCACAATTGCGAGGCTGCAGGAAGGGTTGAAGGACTTTAAATGGAGTGCACGACTTAAGGCATATTTCTGAGTTTCAGTTCTTTATCAGCTAGCTTTCGGGAGATGAGTTTTGAACTGAAAATCTCCAACATTCAAAATGTTTACTAATGTTAAGGCAGATGCTTTCAACGACTCAGCCATATGAATGTCCCAATGCTGCAAAGCCATTGGTCTCTAAGTCATTCAGGGATTTTACTTTCGTCTCCTTAATTTCGTCTGCCACCTGGCGGCATTTTGTTTTCCACGAATTGTAGTGCCATCGACTCGCAAACTATGTGCTAAGCTTCAAGTCTCTGGATCACCGACAAGTTAGTTAAAAGTCGATCGCAAAATTTCCATTTTAAAATTAATTGTCTGTATATCTCGATCCGTGCACCACCTAGCGGATTTTTTCACTTGTATTGTAATGTCCCCCAGATCTGAACTATGTTCTAAGTATCAAGTGTCTAGCTCAACGGGAAGTTACCGAAAAATACTTTTCCGTGGGTCAAAAATTCGTATGGAAATGAGGGGACAAACATGAAAGGGACTTAATATAAAGGTAGTACAAAAAATCAACGTTTTTCGATGTTGTTTTCGATTTTCTTTAAAGCATATATTGGGCTAAAACTCAGGTGAAGACATACTCGAATAAATTCTTTTCTATATTCTTAACTATATTAGAAAATTGCATACTTCCAACAAAATTGTCTCCAGCTCATAATTTATGTTTTTCTATTTTGCACTTTCATTTCACCTTAAATAAATAAAAAATGCACACAACAGGGATACGTTATTGGCAATTCAGCCTTATGTACTTTCCGTTGTTATGTATGGCATCAAATTCTAAGATTGCCCTGCTAAGGTTTGTTTTGCCCATCCATATCCATTTGTTTTCTATTGTTTGTGCCACAAAAGAATATTGTGTTGGCAAGGAAATCATTTGTTTTCACGAAAGGTTGAAAGAACTATTCATTTTTTTTCCCATATACTGAACAAAGAAAAAGGAAAAAAATATAAATTAGTAAGGAATTACGTTCTTTTTTATAACGTAAAACATAAAAAGGTAAGCAAATTCACAGTTATGCTAGGGAAACAAACACTGATTATATGGAATTAAATTTATTTTTAGTATTTTGCATAAATTTGTACTTAAGTTGATATGTGTGTACTTTAAATAATTGCTTACTCACTACGTGATTGAGTTATTTAACCCTTTTTGATATGCGTTTTTTTTTCTCGCTCTTCAGGTGACCTTTGTCGGCCGTTGAATTGTAAGAAACGTGAAATTTGTTTGCTGGAGGATGAATATAGCGCAGTTTGCGTATCGAAACGTGATTTGCACAAGAATCGGTGAGTTCAAAAAAAAATTCTAATAAATTTGAAAATAAATAAACGGTAATTGTGTGGCGGCCACCGTGGTGTGATGGTAGCGTGCTCCGCCTATCACACCGTATGCCCTGGGTTCAACTCCCGGGCAAAGCAACATCAAAATTTTAGAAATAAGATTTTTCAATTAGAAGAAAATTTTTCTAAGCGGGGTCGCCCCTCGGCAGTGTCTGGCAAGCGCTCCGATTGTATTTCTGCCATGAAAAGCTCTCAGTGAAAACTCATCTGCCTTGCAGATGCCGTTCGGAGTCGGCATAAAACATGTAGGTCCCGTCCGGCCAATTTGTAGGGAAAAATCAAGAGGAGCACGACGCAAATTGGAAGAGAAGCTCGGCCTTAGATCTCTTCGGAGGTTATCGCGCCTTACATTTATTTTTATTTAATTGTGTGTAGATATGTATTCACTTCAAACAAAAAACACGCGTCTTAACCACATGTATTTACCGAACTCTTCACAATCAAATTCTACTTACAGTGTATTGGAAGCTCATTCAAAACCTGACTGTGGGTTTCGAACTACCCCGATCCTATTTTATTGTAAAGAAACCTATTGATATTAAAAAAGCCCAAGAGTATTACTCCAAGTTTCTGGCTTGATGAATTGGATGCTAAAGCTTTAAAAAATTGCTATGTCTCCTCATTTCACATCTCGCCTCCGCTTTCCGTAACCCTTCGTCCTTCTCTCTCTTCCTTCCCCTTTGTCGTCCCTTTCGTCTCCTTAATTTTTAACATTTTGCATTTTCATTCCAATTCTAATTTCTATTCCCATTTTTGCTCTGTTTCCTATTATTAATATTTCTATTGCAATTTTCTTTTCTGTATATATCTATTTCTATTTCCTGTCCCTTTCCAATTGTTTTCCTTTTTATTGATATTTATTTTTTGTTTCTACTTCTGCCCCCTTTTTTATTCCTTCGTGCATATTTTTTTCTATCGCTATTCTAATAATATTCCCATTACTATTTTTGTTTCTTTCTGTCCTATTTTTACTGTTGTTTTCTCTCTTGTTCCTTTATTTTCAAATTATATCCTTCTACTGTCCCATTTATATTTTTCTCTTTCTATTGGATGTCTATTGCATTCTATTTCTGTTCTCATATACTACTTTTTCTACTCCTCTTTCTTTTCTTATCTATTTTCTATTCCCATTACTGTTTTTATTCCTTTTCGTAATTCCCATCTTTTCCTATTCCCATTTCTATTCCTGTTTCTTCAACTCCTATTCATATTCCTTTTTCTTTTTCCCCTATTATTTTTGCCTACTTTATTTGTATTTCTATTCCGTATTAAATTTCCTACTCCTATTTCTATATCAATTCTTATTACCGTTACTCCTTCTATTATTCCAATTTCTATTTCTGTTCCTATTCCATTCTATTTATATTTATATTTATATTTCTGTTCTTGTTCTAGTTTACACACCAACTCCTATTCTTATTTATAGCCCTCTTTCTATTTCTACTCTCATTTCTATTCCCTTTCCTTGTACTGCTCTTATTCCTATTCTTACTCCCATTCTTATTGCAACTTCTATTTGTGCTCTTATTCCATAGCTATTTCTATTCCTATTCTATTACTTATTCTATTATACCACACATCTTTTTACTTACCCTTCTTGTTGTTGTATATAGCAAAAGTGCATTAGGGATAATAAGTTGAAAATTTAAAGCTTCTCCGACCCTGTTGTCAAACCTCACCTACATGTGGCGGATCCTATTTATTAAGCAGACGCGGTTCTGGCGACTCCAAATTCTTCACGGAAGAAACTCCCTTAAATGTGATCATTTCATATCGTTTCACCAGATAGCCGGCTGATACCTTAATTATGCTTTTTTCCGAATTATCAGCTTACATAAAATCACCCAAAACCTTTGCGTAGTCTTCTTTTCCCTACAATAAGAGGAAGAATAAGAAGTTGAGAGTTCGACTGCCAGGGAAATTCGATTCCAATTACGTTACATCGGAACTTTTGATTGATTTAGAATTTCGATTTCAATTTTAGTTCCGACTGGTTGGAATCAGATGTGAAAGGGAGCTCGATGAGTGGAAGGGTTCAATATAAAACATATAGATCTTAAGCAAGTTCCTTTCACAATCTGCAGTTTACTAGCAAGCCGTAGTACCAGCCTCAATTTAATACCCTGGTAAACTCGTTTCCGTTACATACCTAGTGCAGGCTTATGGCCTCGAAGAAGACTGGAGCTTATGGCTTTCATTGTCTGCAGATCACTCTCAAAAGTCACGTTGTTTTTTTAACCTTTATCCGTAACACAATATTTTTTAAGCATTTTCGCCAACTAGTATCTCTGCTGTTTTTGTTACGACTGCCAGTTTAGTTCTAAAGCTACTTAGTATCCTAAACAATGATGCCAATTTGTACTCATAACTAATTCCATACTTATAGTAGCACTTATGTACTCATACAAGTATTTATACTTATACACGTACTGATTATCTTCGACATCCTCATGCATGCATGCATAGCATTCTTATACAAATTCGACAAAAAACCAACAAAAAAAAATTTATAAAAAATTATAACTTTTCTATAACAAATCGATAACGAATCGATAACTTTTCGCCAACAATTCGATAAGACGCCGAAACTAGATTTCTAGCGTTTCGATAACAAATCGGTAACTTTTTAATAACATATCGATAACATGTTGATAGTAAACTGATCAATTTTCGAAAACGATTCGGTGAGAAATCGATAACACGCTGATAGTCAATTGGTAACACTCCGATAACTACTCGTACTGATTTTCTGGAACAAACTAATACGAATTATAACAATAATACATGCACTCATACTCATACTCCCACCAACCTAACATCCAAATCCCATGAGATTCATTTAATTTAAATGATTTAAGAAAAACCAAAAGTAAATTTTCCTGAAGACCCAATAAAACACACACATTTTCAGCAACACCTGCACACCTGCATACAACTAACGTTAAAACAACACTCAGCAAATCCAACTGAATTAACTACTTTAAATTCCACAAAGCTTGTTCCAGCCCTTCACTTTAAAATTCCATTTGACCAAGTCCTTAATGTAAAATTAAAATAAGTGCCCATCCTTGCACAGTTTGGAAGCCACAGCTATCCCATACTTGAGAGTTGAGCACAAGTGTCTCTTGAGTTAAAAGTAAAATTATTCATTTATCCTTACTATTATTCTTTCTGCTCTACTAACACCTCAACTCACCTGCAGCATTACGTATACATTCTCACAACTATTTACCAAACAACTTTGCTACTCCCACCGCAATACTCAATGCATATAAAAGTAAAAAAAAACCATTCCTAGCTGCTATTCTTGTTCAACTAATTATTTTTTATCTTTTACCGCTCTCTTTTTTGTCGCGTTGATCTATAGTGATGAAATAATCACCAAAGCCAAGTACTTAGAGGAGGAAGCAGCTAAGCGACGCGCCAATAAGGATATTGTGAATAACAATAACAACGACAATGAGAATGATGATGAAGATGTAAAGAATTTTAGCTCCGATGAGGATTCCCGTGAGGATGATGTCTTCTATGAGAATAATAATACAGCTAACGATAAGGATGATGAAGAGGATGAAGAGTAAGTTAAATGTGCATATATGTATGTATTTTTGTATGTATATATGTATAGAAAAGGATTGTATTAATTGAATCCTGAACAGTTGACTGGATTAGCCAGTGGATTAAAAATGAGTTACTTCACATTACATTAATTAACAGTACACATTTTTTTTTATTTGAGCGATTGTGAGAAACAGTTAATGATGTACGGTTGAATGTATGTTATGCTTAAGTAAGATGACAGCGCGAACGAATCAATGGCATAAAATGCTATAATATGGGCAGGCATGTTTTAAAGATACATGCCTTGTTTTTTTTTAGTTCTTTGTACAATTTTAGTTTTCATTTCATGCTTCCATATGTGGCTGTAAGTCGTATTGGAATTTCGAACGTCATCTCTAGATTGAACATTTCTTTGAAAAGTTGGAGTAAAGGTTCGAGAGCTAATGTTGGTTACGACTGATGGTATGGTGCTGGTGCAAAAACTTGTATGGCTATTCAATGGATAGAGCTGTCCGGGACAACTGCCTTTAGGACTGTCCCAAACTATTATTTCAAGGATGTGTCACCAATTTTTATGGAATATTTTATACGTATCTGTTTCATAACAAACCGACGAGCCTTCGATAACAAATTGGTAGTACTTTGATAACAAATCGATTACCTTTCGATAACGAATCGATAACTTTCGAACAGCAAATCGATAACAAGCCGATAAAATATATCTAACTTTTAGATAAGACATCGAGAACTTTTTGGTAAAATATCATATTTTTCG
>JARSSU010041051.1:0-23850 GCA_029619165.1 Eurosta solidaginis
TATATGTTTACTCTTCTATAATCCATTGAAAGGAAGTATCATATTGTGCGTACTTTGAGAAGTGCTGGCATGCCTTTTACCTCCAGTTGCTCGCAAATTTACCGAACACACAATTGTTAAAATTTGAATGCTGAAACTAAATGCGGTGGCTAGTAAATATTAGGCAAATAAAATTCTTCTTGTCATTTATACTTTGCTGTTCTTCTTTTTCATTTCCCAACTATTTTCTAACTTTCGCCTTATTTGTTAGACTCCTGTATCTTGTTGTTGTTTTATCGATTCAGCAGCTCGCTTTTGTATTGCTCCCTCGCCTTCCCCATGTTTGTTGTCTCAGCTGCTCCTAAAGTATCCTAGCATAACCATTAGGGAAAAGTGTGGTGCCTCCCAAACCTGCATACATTATTCTTTTTATATATCTTCTCTTTATTTTTTGTTTTTTTATATAATTCGTTCATTCGCTTATTCGTTAGTTGGCTGCGACCCACTTGCGTCAACACTTTGCTCTTCGTCTCGTTTCATCGTCTTTGTATTGCGACGTCGTGTCGTGTCAGTGTCCTTTGCTTGGTTGGCTCTGCTCGGTCGTTGTTGGTTATGCTGCAATTGTTGTTGGTTGTGTAAAAGATATTCTTGCTTTGTTGCAGAAATCGATAAATTTTTATGCAAATTTAATATGACCTTCGTGGTAAATTTTTTTATTTTCTTTGATTTACTGATTTTTTGTGTTTGTTGTTTCATTGTTTTAAGCGCTTTGTTGTTTTGACTTTATTGTTTGCTTTCTTTATACATATATATACATATATTTATTGTTGTTAATTTGCTGGCGCATGCAACATATCGCACTTGGTTGAATATCTTTTTTGTGGCAAAGACGCGCCTCTTAATTTGTATTCAAAGTGAGCTAAGTATTCACACTTCGTTCTGTAAGTAATTTTTATATATCTTTATTTTCTTTTTGATTAAAGAATTTTCCTATACAGTAAACTTTACGCGGTTATTTCCTTGATATTGTTACTATTTTAAAACAATTTCGGGACTATTTTCAAAATCAAATCTATACTATTTCTAGATCATTTGTATACGATTTCATACTATTTCGAATCCATTTCGGGACTGTTTTTAGTATCATATTGAAATTATTTTCAAGATACATAATTTCCGAGCTGTTTTAATATCATTTCATCACTATTCCGAAGTAATTTTCAAATTGCTTTGAGAATCAAATGAGAATTATTTCATGACTATAACGGGCATGCTTCGCTCATGGCGGAACTGTCTCCGAACTATTTCAAAATTATTCATGAACTACATCACGGATCGCTTTAAAAATCATTTTAGGCATATTTTTGGATAATTTCGCAAGAAGTGGAAATAGTTCGGTATTGTTTAAGTATCACTTCGTGATTATTTTCAGGCTGACTTCCGTATAATTTCAGCACTGTTTCGGAATCATTTCCGAGTTATTGTATAAATCACGGGATTGACTTAAGGGAAACTGGCATGCTTTGCGGGATCATTTCTCGTTATATTTCGGAACTATTTCTGTACAGTTTCGGAATCATTTTAGAACTATTTCTGATGATTTCTCGATCACTTCAAAATTATGTCGGATGATTCTGGAAACAATTTAAAATAATTTCGAAATTTTTTTCTATATTATTTCGCGATTATTTTTTGGATTATTTCGGTATAATTTTAGGAATTAGTTAGAATATCATATCGAAATCATTTCACGACCATTTCAAAATGGTTTTAAGGGATCATTTTGGTCTCGTGATTCGTGTGCACTTTTGAATAGGGAACAATTCTGTTGACTATCCAAGGGTCATTTCGAAACTCTTTTGGAATTGTCCTCTCCACCGTTTTTTCCCTTAAATGGTCATGATCCTATTGATATTTGATTCTTCATGAAAATATATAAGCCGTGTTTTTTTTTACTTGTATATACAACTGCATTCACCATAGTTTATGACATTGCAATGAATTAGTGTACACACACACTTTTCGGTCATAGAAGTGGAGATTAGTGTCGAGATAAAATGAAGAGACAAATTTCAGTTGTAACTGAGTATATATATGTATACTAAATTTAGCAGACACTAATTTTCTGCGAAAAAGTTCATAAGTGTAGATAAAGTTACACACTTAGCAGTCCATATAAACTTTAAGTGCATATGTATATATGTATATTAAAAATATTAATGCCGATACCTTTGAAAACCGCCGTTTTGACCGCATTGACAAAATGTATTCGAAATAAATTCGCAAAATTTTACGGAAATTTCGAACTTCTTAATTGGATGGAGTATTCTGAATTTTTTCGAGCATGCAGTTTTTTAGGCCAATCAATTTTAATCTTAAAATTGCACTGACTGTTGACAATTTTTTTTCCAAGGTTGTTCTACATTTTCGTCTATGTAAAAGAAACAGAATTACACTTTTTATCTAAATTTGACTGCATACGCAAAAAAATTTTGAGTACTCCAGATAAAGAGTTCAAAATTTTCGAATACTCGAGTTTTTCGAAAACCTTTTCGAAATTAGTTTGCATAGTTTTAGTTAAAAAATTCCTTGAGATAATTTCTTAAAATATTTAAAAATAAAAAGGTGAAAGTTCAGTTAATGCAATTTGTAGAAAATTGTCACTTATATTTTTCTGTTCTCTGCTGTAGTGATAACCGATGCTCAAAATTATTAGTTTTCACTTTTCTTAGGCCTACTTGCAGACTGGCAAGTTATTTTTTAACTCAGAGTAAACCTGACAGTAGGGGTTTAAATAATAAATTTTGGCACAATTTTTAAAAATAAACTCTGCGTTAAAGAGATAACTTACCGTTCAGCAAGTGGGCCTTATAGTGTGATATATATTTGATTGCTGCTTCAGAGCTATAAAAACAAAATCATAAAAGTTTAAGTAAACATAGGTTTTGTATATGTATTCATGTTTTTATTTATTTCATTCTTATTTCCCATTTCACCATTTTCTTTTCATCATTTCGTCTTATTTGCAAATTAAAAGCTCCGCTTTCTTGTAGTTTATTGATTTTTAAGTGTCTTTATACATATATTCAAATATTTGTGCATGTATTCATATGTAGGTATCTACTTTGGGCTTCGCATGCTCATACATACATATATACTTGGAAATCAACAAGTTATTGTTCTCAACTTTTATTTATGAATTATGCTTTTCGCATTCGTCACAATAAAAGTTGTAAAAGGAAAAGTTGCTTTACGGCTTTGGGAAAGTCTTAGCTGAAAGCATATGCGTCAACGAAAGTTGGTCAATATTATTTGACTTAATGGAGTTAAAATTTCAATGTTTAAGTTTTTTTAAATCTTAAAGTCTATAGATAACACAAAGTGGGTCTTTAAGAACTTCGTTTTTGTCTAAATGTCAGCAACATTTTTTATAATAACTTAATAAACTTTTAGCCACAAAAATCATGCTAACAGTTAATGTATAGATCCCAATTTATTACTGTTCGGGGATAGAAAAGAGATTCGCTATCAAACTTAATTTTCTATATTGGTTGTTAGCACAAATAAGCCCGTTTATTTGGGATAAAATAATTACATAAAGCCACGCTGCCAAAAACCCTACATGCTGAATTTTCTTTTTCCGTGAATGATTTAAAACACCAAGGAATTTAATTAAATATGTGTTATTTTTCTACTTGCAGGGGCCAGTACCGTTTAGCCGTATAACACAAAACACCTTGAAGAGAGATTAAGTGATTTGGGTAAAACTCGATATCAGGTGATACCTTGTTCTTGCGACGATTTCATCTATTACTGAAAACACGAAAAAAACGTAACAAAAAGTTAACCAGAAACCGAAAGTACTCGACTGAAAATAATTGGCCTCTGAACTACGTCTCAAATTTCAAATGCATTTTTAAGATTCCAAATCTCAGTATCTAGATACGTGCTTCAACAAAATTTTCCCTCATTTCGATGCCCTGAACTAAGTGTAAAGTTTCAAGATTGTAGCTCAAGTAGAAGGTACTTAAGTGAAAAATTCGCCGCCCCACCCAGGCCTTAGGCTTTCGAAGTACTTAAAAACATCTCGTCAGCGCCATATGGTGTACATTTTAGCTGTAAAGTCTATCATTTAAAAGAGAGGACTGTATACTCATGACGGGTATTCTAACTAGACACTGCCTTCAAGAGTAACATCCCTTTAAGTTAGGCTTGGTCAGTGAAAGTAGAAGTACGAAGTGCGGGTTTGAGTGGAAACGATCGAGCACGTTTTGTGCTCGTGCCCTGCGCTAGCCAGGCTAAGACTCCAGCTATCAGGAGTGATACTGCTACCAGATCCAGAAGTAGCAAGTGGTATAGAAAACTTCTAGTATCTGCCAAAAGGACAGAGTTTTTTCATTACACAGGTTCTATTTTTGATAGGTTTTTTCAGTCTATGTGAGGTCCTCACAGAACGGCCAGTCAAAAAGTCATCAATTTGTTATTGAAAATTTTCGATAAGTTATCAAAAAGTTATCGACTAATATAAAAAATTGTCGACATGCTATCGAAGGTTTGTGATTTAACATCTAAAAAATATGTTGATATTCTATTGAGAAGTTATTTATATATTACAACAAAGTTTTTCTATTTGCTCTTAATAAAATTAAGAGTTGGGGGGTTGGCATGGCTATGAAGGTTCTATCTGGTCATATTAAATCGTGCCCTAGATGTTCGTGCTAGTACTTTAAAGGTTATTGTTAGGAGAACGCACCGGAACTATACCCGGAAAAGAACCATCGGCATCGTTTGGGGAGTCCCCAAAATTTTCATTTGCAATAAGAGCAACCACAAACGAATAAGAAGCAGATGATTTAGAGACGAAAAATTGAAAATGAACCGATATTTTGACGATAGTATATCGCTGTCGATAATAATAAAACAATATCTTGTTAATATCGGTTATTACCGATAGAAAGCCGGATAATTTTTTTTTAAAAAACACCATAGTTGTTTGACAGAGCTATCTCTTTTGTGGTTTAAATGAACCATGCGCGAGCTCTAATTAAATTAAAAATATTAGCTGGACTGCCATACGTTATTACGTTTCCACATCAAGTTTTACAGGTACTTGGTACTCACCGCCTTCTTTATTTTTAATGTTTGATCTTATATATGGTTATAAGCTATGCTTAAAGTCTCTAGGTTATCGTGAAGTAACTTAAAACTCGACTGCAAAGTTGAATTCTGAGGAGTTTTTTAAATATCACGATTTCGGCGTCACCTAGCAACAGTTTTAACTCACATTGCATTGTCTACGTGTGCTGAAGTGTGTTCCAAGTTTCAAGACTCTGGCTAAATGGATATTAGCTCAAAAATTTGATTGCATTCAAATTTGAGAACAAACAAAAAACGGCCTCGTATAAAGGAAGTCATTTTCTTTTTTTTTGTTATATTTAACATGTTGAAAAATGTAAAATTTATAAAATGTTACAAAAAAACTTTATTGTCCGTTATTTTTCTATTCGCTGCTTGTCTTTCATAACACAAGCGCCGTGTACAACTTCTTTTTCGGTCAAATACTGAACGATCTTTTAGCGTCTCAAATAAGTTACTTTGGACAACTGCGACACTCATACGCCCCGGTGGACAGTGACAAAGTGAAGTGAAAACCGCAATGTAAACTGACGCATTGTTATAATATCTCAGATGCGAGCAAAAAACCTGTAAAAGAAAAAATTAAGGGAACAACCAAACTGCAAAGGATATAGCGAAAATCTTAAAGACAAATAAATGCTGCTGCTTGGTTTTAAAAAATATCTCAACATTTGATCAAATAAAAATAAAGCAAACCAAAAGCAGCGCACAGTGTAACTTTTTTCACTTTTAGGATGACAAAGTCCAAAAAACAATGTTCTCCAATCTCAAAAATATTTTGACATGCAACAGATTAGTAACCAACTGTTAGAAAATGTATACACAGCAAAGTAAAAAACCCACGATTACCATGATAAGCATTATGAAACTTGGATAATTGAAACAAGTGTAAAAATCATTTCACGGTGCAAAATTTTTTACAAATTTGTGGCCACGTGGTGGATTTTTCGATAACTGTTTTGACTTCAAAACTATTTTATTATATACTTTGGTAGTTTTTAACAGTATTGGTAAGTTTCAGCCACGTAGCATTTACAAATTTTATAGACAACCACCTAAAAGTTGGTAAGCTTAGAAAATTTTTCGTTTTCAATAGAATAAAACATGCCTGCTCCCGCCCATTCCATTGAACGAATACATACACATTAAAGAGACTTTCCATTTAGTTTCAGACCAAAAAAAAACCATTGCGAAATTTTTCGTTTTTCTTTTGTAATCGCCAACTTAAGTTCTCTATGGCCCTCGCTCGCGTCTGAAGCGCAGTGAACTAACAATGGAATGTCCTCAATTCAGTCTAAAATACTAGATCCCAAAAAAAGAAAGTTATACCTGAAATGGAAAAACCCAGAAAAAGGAAACTTGTGTACTGAATAGCCTTCATTGTTTGTCATATGAGTTTTCCCATAGTTAAGGAGTTGTGCACTTATTCCCATCAACTTATGTTATGTATGCACGCCTACTTGAGGGTCGTATATTATGGGTGATACTTCTAAGCAATTGAGTGCTTCGGGAATATACATACGTATATATACATCACGTAAACGCCTACCTAAAGCTCGGTCGGAGTTTGAGATCTTAATAGATCTTTAAAACAAAGAAATCGGTAAGTATATTTTTGTTAAGCATAGCAGGTATTATTTTCTCGTAAAAACCAGTTTCTTATTCTATGACAAGTGATATAATAAAACGCTTGGGCTAAGACTATATAAATTGAGAACAAAGCTAAAAATGAATCATACCAAGACGGACTGCATTGAGTAAAACCAACTGCACTGTACCAAACTTTCCTATATCATTAACTAGTTATTGCTATTTCACGAAATACACTATTTAAAGTTTGGCTAAAAGCAAAGGTGGATAAATTGGTAAATTTTCGGAAGAAAAAGTTCAAAAGTCCAGAAACAAGACGCACGAACCTATCGTGAAATTTTCACCACAAAAAGTCAAGAATTTGTAGTAACTTGGATTTGCTGCACAGATTTCTGATATCACCAGACCCGTTCAAAAAACAGTTTGTGGAAAACACCTAGGTCAAAGCGGCGAGCATTAACGAGTGAAGTTATTGACTTTATTTACTCCGAATAACTTTATGCCAGTTAAAATATCACTTTTTATTTATAAGTGTGTATTTCGATTCAGTTTTTACAAATAAATGTACCTATGTTGTGTTTGACTTTGAAAATAAATTTTTTTAAATATTAATCAAAAGCCTCTAAGCTAAAGTTAAGAAATCTAAACAATTTTTATTTATATTGGCACTGGAAAATGCTTTTAAAGTAGTAAATATGATTATGTGAAATTTCACCTTATATGTGGACAAGGAGAAAAATTTGGGCGGATCATGCCCATTTTTATTCTCGTATCAGCAGATACCTAATGCAACCACACTGCAAAATTTCAAATGAATTGCTCCCTTGGTTTTGGCTGTTATTAATTTTGGCATCCAAAAAATGAAAAAAGTTACACTGTGCAGCGGTGCAAAACCGCACGACAACCGCAACCATATGGCGCATGCTGCAAGCAACAATTCGAATGACCTTTGACTTTGCACGAAAGTGTATTTGTACATGCAACACAACACACACAAAGTGGTGCATGAGAAGGTGAACGCAGTCGAGTGAAAGGCTAACTGAACTGTCTGTCTGTCTATCTGTCCACAACAACATCCCAAGGCGCGACTGTGTAAACGTAGCGCAACTGATGAAACACACTTTGGCAGCAGTCAACGCAAGCGCCAACAACAACAACAAAGATACTTACTATAACCAGCAGTTGTAGTGGACAATACTGCACAGGCAACCATAATAATTACAACAAAAAATTATCAGTAAATGTTGGCCAACACAAAGTTGTAGTAGGCAGCGCAAAAGTTGAAGTGGACTGGCTGCGCGTTGGCGCTACTTGTCGATGTTGGCCAAGGTTTTCAGATGACAAAAAATTTGGGGTCGTCTGGACAAACAGAACGGTGAGTGGCCCTGAACGAAAAAGAAAAAGCACAAAACCAAGGGCAATTGTAAATATGTGCGTTTTTAATGAAATATGAGGGAGGGGGAATGAAAAGAAATGAATGAAAGAAAACTTTGCTACTCAACCGGACATGAGCGAGAATGAAAGCGTTTCGGAGAAATACTGGGATTTACCGCCCATCTTCAAGTTTTACTTAATGTATGTGCACATACAAATACAGCGGTCAAGACATATCTATAATTTCATATTTTATGCTCCTTAGTATGTGTGCGCGTGTGTTGATGTATTTGCTTGATAGCTTTTTATTTTCATTATGAGCCAAAGTGCAAACAGAATGAAAATATATGGTTTCACTAGCAATGACCGACTCGTAGACATACAGAGAGACAGACGAACAAATGCGTCGACACAATTTAACAAAAGACCGCAAGCTCTATATAGGGGCAAATAAAAGGCGAAGACGGTACACACATGTGTGAATGAGATAAAGAAGTGAAATGATCCATGCGTGCGACGTTGCGTGAGTTAGGCAACTGGCTGAGTGCGTCCATTTACAGGATATGATTCGGTTAGTTTGCCATGCATCACCGCTACGGAAATTTAAGTAAATGGTTGAGGTGAAGCATCACATGTGGCAGCACTCAAAATTTATACACGGTAAACAAAAGATGTTGCCGTAGACGCTGCTATTACTCATGCTCTTCCTGACGTAAACACGGTACAAGTGCTTTTATGTACCATGAGCTCTTAAAAAGTAATGTCAGTGGTTCAAAGTCTTTATTTGGAAGTAATAACTGAAGTGTTGTGTTATGTACAATGGCTGTGTAAAGTGCTTATATACTTAATTTTTAAACATCTTTATGTATTAGTAGTTGGGGCAGGCCGATGCGAGCGAGTATTGCATGAAATATTTTCAAAAAATTTCATCCTCAAGGCATCAGTTATATACACGTTTCTGAGAGAAGGAATATAGCGTGCTAAAACTTGTATATCTAAGACCAGCTTTGTGAAAATAGCTAGCATTGGCATTTGGCAAAAAAACAGTGTTGCAGATCCAGTGGTGGCAGATACTTGCGTATTTAAATTTGATTTTGTATGGAAGGTTACACGCTCCTTTTTTCCAATATGCTCTAATTTTCGTTGGTTATAACATATTGGCAGCTATGTCAAGTTTCGGTAATGTGATTAAAGCGGTTCAGAAGATTTTAGATATATAAAGAAAAATGTGTATGAGGGGTATCACACCCACTTATGTTTCAACCAAATAGATTAAGTGGTGCGTTAGTAAAGGAGTTGAAAGATTTGCGTGCGGCGTACTGATATTTAAATAGATAGGTTTAAACAGCCCTTAACTGAACTCTACTCAAAGGGACATCTTTAAGCAAAAGGCTTCGATATCCCTTTTGTCTATGTTATAATCATATTTGATATTTTACCTAAATCTATCAGGATCCCCACAAATTTCGAAACACAACATAATTAAGGTTCTCTGCAAGTAATTTAGGGGTCTTCTCCCTAATATCTAATGAAAGGAAACGCAATATCAAATTTTCTCAATTATTATTTCAATTACACGTGCATTCTAATCGGACAAAAGAAAACTTAAGATGCGCGTAGGCATAGTGTGTGGTACTGGTATGCTAAAATGCGAATACAGAACGTTACAATGGGGTGTTATTCACTATTTATCGAAAAGTTATCGACTTATGTTCGGAGTGTTACCAGCTTGTGTACTAAGTGTGTTATCGATTTATTAATGACTCAAATGTTATATATATTATAGAAATATTTATAAAAATCAATAGAAAATCTGTGAAAAATCTTTAACCTGGATAACAATCCTTTAAACCGTTATTATAGTAGTTCGCTAGCGATAATAAGCCCATAAAGAACAGTAACTTATCAGTATCTGTGGCTATCTGTAATTTAGTCCCTGGGCGAGCTCGAATTAACAAAAACCATAAGACGTACCTGTACTTGTACGCCTTTTTCTGTTCAGCCTTCACTAAAGGCAACTTACATCCTCGCAAGCATAAATTTCATTCAAAAGCGCTTTAATAGATTTTATTAAGGAGATCAATAAAAGGTGATCATGAAAAGTTGTTTACTCTATAATTTTCACTAAGCTATCACATTTTCTTCGAACTTTCCCACGTTGGTAGGTGAAACTATGCGCCCTTACTTATTACAAGACGCTCTGTCTATAGCATAAAACTTTATTTGAAGGAAACACATGAGTCCCATGGTTGATATAACCAGTAAAACTGCAAATCCTGGACGTTGAACTCAGTCTAAGCTCGCCTTTCTACAACCGAGCCGCGGATATATATATATATGAAAATCTAGAATCTCACTTTTGTTTCTCGATAGAATAGTATATTTTATCATGTGCCGTATGACTTCCAGTTCATAGGCTGCGTGTAGATTTATAAATCCATAAGCTTCAATCAGATCCCATATCATGACCTGGCCAGTGAAGTCTATGGGCACTATGTTTCTATCTGTAGCAAATGCCTACAACTCTGGCATTAGAACAATAAGTCTTTTGGAGAACTTTTCTCCACTATCCTTTTTTACTAACTCGTATTTTGATTTCAAGCCAATTCTTCCTGAATTCTCTCTTTTGGGTTAAATATACCTCGATATCTTCTTTTATATCCCTCACTCTTAGTCACGAGCTTAGTGTTTCGTCGAGAAGTACGAGCTTATATCATCAGTTTTTAGAAATTTTAAAAATACCAGCCGAACACGTGCGCATCTTGCACAACAAATATAAAAGTCCCATATCAAATATCAACAGAAATATGCTGTTCTATCAATCAATCATCTATCATGTGCTTGCGCTTCCATCTTGCGAATGTTAGCAACTGCCGGTAATGCAGTGTTAGTTCTAATGAAATATTCACAATAGTGCCATAGCACAAATAAATTTCTTTGTGTGTTCACAATCCTTTATTTTTAACAAATTATTTTAATAAAATATAGCTAAACAAAGGCACTGCGACCAATAATGCCCAAAGCTCGTTAATAGCACGAATCTCCATCTTTATAACCAAAACTTTATTTATAGATGTGGATTCCAAATAAGAGTGAAAAAGGACCTGCAAATAGAAACAGCAATTAGAAGTGATATATAAGATATTTTTGCTTTCCTAGTAAATAGAACAAACAACCCTATGATGGGACTCGCTTAGCCTGTCGCCAGTGATTTTTGTACGAATTTGGGGCCAAACCACTACCCGATAAGTTAACTCTGATAGCGGATATGTATTCAGCGCATCAAAAAATTATAGAAAACACATGTGTCACATTACCAGATCCGATATTGTTTTATGTGTGTGGCGGTGTAATCAGTTTATGTTCGCGATTAATTTAGTCCTATTTGCTTTTTGTGTTTCCAGTGATAGTCATAACACATGCAGAAGACATTCCCAGGTTGCGTGAGCAATGCGTCCTTTCAAGGTACAGGATCAAAGAATAATATTACAGAGCCTTGAACCCCATAACCTATGCATAGGAGCGCTATTGTTTAAGGTCAGGGATGTCTCATATATGTAGAGCAATAACCCCCAAAGTGTTTTTCTTATAAACAAAGATGAGCTTACTGGCCTATATCCTTTATATATTTGTGTTAAAGGAGAACTTCACTTTTTGTCAGAGTCCGGTTAAAGTTAGAGTGAGTTGAAATTGCTGCCAGGGGATCTGTTTTAATAGAATTAGGGTCCTTGATGTCGTACTTCGCGAACCGACGTAGATTATACAGAAAGAGAATGAGAGCCCACAAGCAGCAATTCGTACCATCACTCAACACCAGACAGGTGCACGAGGTGATTCTTCTCTTTGTCATCTTTACAACTCCTACAGCATCAACTATAGCCTTTAGTCATCCCTACCAATAAGGTAATGCCCAGCTAAAACTCCTGTACGTGTAGAAATATTATTCCTGCTTAGTATGTAAACGTGACGGGACATTTTATGATCCAATTTTGGCAAGGTTTGCTTAGATGTCCGACACCTGAGATTTATAGCTATCTATCGTAATTTTGACGGTAGATGTACTCTATTAGCATTAGTTTGGGTTTTAGTAAGGGTTTACCTATGCGTGCCTTGTCAGAAAGAATATGTTTTGTGATATTCTGAGTACGAAATTCATCTGCAGTACAGTTTCCTCAATGTTCATGTTTTCTGGAACTTATGTGATTGTATGTTTACTATTCAAACTTCGGTTTCGTGATAGATGATACTTCTGCCTGGAAGACACTACAACAATCAGGTAGTCTGAAAAAGAGATGAAGTTCACGGTCCTTTGAAAATATATTTTCCTCCATGTCCATCGCTTAACTAAAAACATTTTATGCCGTTTTATCCAAAATCCTCCTATTAATAAAAATTTAACGAACTTAAAAAAAGTGTTGATAGAAAGACACTCACTTAGCGAAAATTCGAAACATGATAAAATTTTAGTCCATTCTGAGTTGGGTAATTGTAAGTCCTCAGAATTTCACTGTTCATTAATTGTAATAGCCGCGTATAATTTTAGTGAAAATATTAAAAAAAAATTTGGATGCATAAACTTCCTAAAAATTTGAGTGTGATTTGGCTAGTTCGAGTTCTAGTAATATTACCGAATTAATAAAATTAGAAAGTAAAATTTGGGAAGTAATAAACAAGAATGAAGTATTTTCGGTTAACAATTTATCGGCTATAAAAGTATTAGATTCGGTTGTGGAAAACTTAGTTAAAACGATCTCTTTGAGTTTTGAGAATTTCCAGAAGCTCTCTTTAGAGTTATCTGAGATCAAAAGCCAAATTTGTAGCAATCAACCAAGATTGTGGTCCAGTTCGAGGAACAAAGTTAGGAATACATTTAGGCATAGATCGAATTCACGAAATAATCAAAATTGATTGTATAGATTCCACTACAAATTTGGAAGTAATGCCAGAAAATGTGAACAATCTTTTTCCTATAACAAACACAAAGATTTAACAAACTTAATTCTTCCGTTGTTGCAGCGACGTTGACTGCAGCAATGGCTCACAATTGCCGCTTACGGGAAAAGACTTTAAACGTAAATTTAGGTTTAAGACGTGAACTTACTTCTACTTTTTTGATTGCGGATATAGCCAAGCCAATAATTGGCGATGATTTTCTTTCTAAATATAATCTCCTTATATACATTAAATATAAGCGCTTAGTAGATCCAATAACCAATCTCTCAGTTAATACAATATCCTACTTTTGTGATATTCTATTGCCTAAATTATTTTTGGTTGACAATAAATTACAGAATTATTAAGCGAGTTCCCTTCACTTATTGCAGAGCCAGATTAAACCCGTTAAACATACAACAGTACATCGACTTGTAGGAGAAGGTAGTCTTCCATTTTCTAAGCCCATTCGCTTAGATCCGGTAAAATACAAAGTTGCAAAAACAGATTTTGGTTTCTTTATTTATTTTTTATTTATTTATTTTATTTATTTATCATTCTACAAATTAAACAATTACACAGACCAAATATACCGGCACTTAAATCTCAGATGTAATACATGATATAGACAACATAAGCAGTCATCAATTTTTAAAGTAATATTTAAACAGTATTAACCAAACGTTTGACAATTTCAATTAAAGACTTAGAAGTAAGCAAAAGATAAAATGTTGTAAATGTGTTAAAATGTACTCATGAAGGAGCTAGTAAATAATAATTTATGAAATTGACAATAAAGCAAATTAATAGTAGATAAAATATATACAGAATAGAATATATACAGAATTTCATTACATATAAAAATAATGATCACTACGCAATTTTGCAAACAAGTTTCAAGTAACTGGTGCTTCAAATTTGAAACAGAGGGTTGAACAGTATATCATGGTTTAGCGTTCTTTGCTTCATTTCGAATTACAGATTTAATGTAGTTAAAAGGTATTTTTTAATACCAAGAAACGAGTCGCTGACGTCTAAATTTTTACAGTGTTTATTAAATCACGACATAAACAGTGAACTGGTTGGTGCATTTCATAATTCGACCTGCATGTAGCTACAAAAATTAATTGAAAATGTCTAGATGGCCTAATAGGAACGTTAAACTTAATTTCGCCAAGCAAAAATGGACTATTTATTGACCCTCTTATTAATTTAACAATAAATAAGACGACAAGCATCTCTCTGCGGCTCTGCAAAGTGGGCAGCTGTATTAGTTTTAACGGCTGCAATAGGGGGGAAGATTTTTAGAAGGGTCCCATGGTAAGTGTTAAAACATGCATTTGTCGGCCTTCAAATTCTTCAGTAGCATCACCACTTCAACTTGTACCTAAAAAAGAGTTAAAGTATTGGCGTCTATGTGGTGATTTTAGAAGATTAAGTATTGTAACTGTTCCCGATGGTTATCTCTTACCTCACATCCAGGATTTTCATATGAACTTTCATAAACGGCACTGCGACTCGCCCCCATCCCCCTGCTAAGAAACTTCGCCATAAAACTGCTGTTTACAACTGTTATGGTGGCACAGCGGAGTTTGGTTCATGAAGAAAATCATACTTGTATAGTATGCTAGAGGGGCCTATGGTTTTTGTACTCAAATTGGTCGGCAGGTCGTCTTTAACGCAGGACTGATGCTGTCGCTGCTTAGTATTCTGTTAGAGAGTCCTATAAACTTAACTCTATTTAATTTCCACACGTTCAACGTAGTTTAACATTTGAGTTTTGAAATCTTTATTTATCCTTCCGTGTTTCTACTTACCCGTAAAAATTATCACCTTGTGATGCATAAATACGTTGTTAGCGCACTTTTATTGCACACAAGCCGCACATGCACTTCAAATTCACTACACTTGATAACAACACAAACACAAACACAATAACAATTATACGCATTTTGCACAATTTTATCCAAATGTTACCGACAGCTTACACGGACGACATCCTGTAAATCAAACTAAAGTCCAACAAAATTCTAACCTTTACGACCATTTAGTTATCATGACGAACACCCTGCTCTCTGCTTATCCTCACATCATTGCCGTTTTCTAATGCCGTTAGCACAGGTCAATGACGAGTGCTGTTTTGTTGTTGGCGTTACATTGAAACTACTCAAGTGTGAAATCTAGCAATGACACATACATAAACTAAACAACCAGAACAGTTAGCAACAACAACAACAAACACAGTAGCAGCAACACTAACATAACGCAAATAGTAGTAATAATAAAAGCAACAACAACAAATCAGCATTTAACATGACACGCATATTTTGTGCTTGCTCTCCTCTCATTCCCTTTTATCATCATTGTTTTTGTTGCATGACTTTTCAAAAGGTTAAAACTACAAAACTGCGTGTACCTTGAACACCTACAGTATGTACAGAATGTCAAGTGACATAACATTTATCCAACAAATTATTGTATGAACTTAAATATGAGGCAAGCAAAACGATGAAATCATATCTCGTTGATATGGTACGGGGGTGCTCAAGTGGTTACGCACTAGTGTGACATTTGCCTGCCATTGGCATTGATTCAGCCAAGTAGAATATGTCATGTCCAGTAAAAATTTTAGTTTTTGTTTTTGTTCAACTTCAACTTCCAACTTCTAATCTGCACATTTGGTGCCAAGTGAAATTTTCATGCTGGTAGCAAAATCATTCCCTCCCTTCATACATTGGATGGGCGAACATGTGACATGAAGCTACAATAACTATTAAATTCCTTTCGTTAAGGTCATATTGTAGTTTTTGCTGTTATAATTTTTGTTGTTCATTGAAGTTAGCTTTCATTTGTAAGGGCAAAGTAGCAATCGTTAACTCAATGAAATTTAATGTTTAATTGAAAAGGCAAGCAAATGGTTAAAGAGTTAAATACAGTTACACGTGCTGCAACTAAATTACGCAAGGCGATATTTTGTGTGAGATTTGTGAAACAGCTGCTACTTTATAAAATTTAAGGAAGAAATTCGTTCTTTTAGAAGCGTTCTCAATTGACTTGAGAGTTCGGAGTATATAATCTTCTACTCCTGATCTCTCAAAGGATTGGGGAATTGAGGACAGTCAACGCCCGATAATACTGAAAAATTTCAAAGCTAATATTGTGAATACGCAGTCCTCTAAGGGTGAGTGCCTGCTGGTATTGTGAGATCTGTTATCTTGGCAAAACAATGGGCGACATATTCCAAAAAATCGTATTTATTGAGGAATCTGCTTTAATTTTGATACATAATTAGAGATCATTTCAATTAAGCGACCACAGAACGACTTATTCTAAGTACCAAATTAGTCGCCTGCTACGTGAGGTAGGATTAGAGCTATAGGCAGATGCAGAGGTAGAGTTGAAGGTAAGGGTAGACACATAGGTAGGTAGAGAAAAGCAATTGAAAGGCAGCGGAAGTAGGCTAGGCACAAGGAGAAGGGAAGTGAAGAGAGAGTTATAAGAATAAGATGAGGTATCAGAGGGAGCATTGAGAAACGGAAGCAAGGGATAGGCATACGAAAATGGTTCAACAGTTAGAAGGGAGAGCTAGGGACGAGAACAGGGATAAGGAGAGAGAAAAAGAAGGAAAATAGAGACAAAGAAGAAGATAAAGAGAGCGACCGAAGTACTCTCAGAATTACTATGGACTGTCTTCTTATGCCCCTAAAATACCACATAAACCGACAGGCGAGAGTACTCCCCATTAAGGGAGAGAAATGAAATTTAACAAGCTGTTTCTAAAGAATACCCAGAAATCTGTGCATTCCAACAGACATCTAATTGAAGAGGCCCCACCTCCCAGGTGCTAAAAAGTCATCTCCGCAAGCAGTATAAGGAAATACGCCACCTGAGAACACAGTCGTATGAAGAAAAAAACAAACAGGTCCTCAATGATATACACAAAAAGCGTCGCCCAGCGAACCGCCCTCTTAAAGATAAATACCCTATACTCGCAGAAGGGAGAAGCACTCCCCATAGAAAGACGGCGTCCTTCTAGCTCAACTTCGATCTGGTTACTGTAACAGGTTAAACTCTTACTTATCCAAAATCAATCCCGACATACATAATGTATCTCATACTTGCAATATGTCTCCACATAACACCAACCATCTCTTTAATTGCAATGTGGAAACAATGCCTGACCAGAGTGAGAAGGGTGCACTCACTCTGATTCACCCTGTTGAAACTGCAAGTTTCCTTAGACTACCGTTAGAGGAAATGATGACAATTTGTGAGTTGTCGCAACTATTGGATGGGGCAAAGCACTGCAACAATAACAATAAAAACAAGCGGCCGCAGTGTTGTGGTGGTAGCGTGCCTCGCCTACCACACCAAAGGTCCTGGGTTCAAGTCCCGGACCAAACAAAATAAAAAATTATAAGGAAGGTTTTCAATTGGAAAAACGTTTTTCTAATCGGGGTGTGGTTTAGCAAACACGCCGTGTGTATTTCTGCCATGAAAAGCTTCTCATCTGCCTTGCAGCTGCCGTCCGGTATACTAAATACTGATAAAGCTTAATGTCGTGTAGTCCCGTTTTAGTTATGGATTCAGTACCAGTACCTCACTCGGTTCGTATTTTGATTCAGTTTCAGTTTTCTTTCCGTCCTGGCTCGAATACAGTTCTGGTTTAGATTTGTGTTTCGATCCAAGTATTTGTTCGGCTTTGGTATGTTTTTGATTCCGATTTAAGTTTCGAATATAAATTTGGGTTTATGTTCCTGGTTGGTGTAGGTTTTGGTATGGTTTCAGCTCCGGATTAGTTTCTGATTTTGGTATGGTTTCCTTTATTGTTCTCTCTCGGTTTCGGTCAGATATTATTTAGTCGGTTTTCTCTTTCATTTCGGCTTCGATCCCGGTTGAGAGTTCAGTCTCTTTTTCTCTCCGGTTTCGCTTTTGGATCCAGTTAAGCTTTTAATCTCGTTTACGATTCAGTTTCGATTAAGGTTTCGGCTCCGGTTTCAATTTCGGTTTCGTTCCAGTTCCAGTTTAGGTTTTCTGTATCGGTGTCAGGTCCGTTTCGTTCTAGGTTAGTGCCCGGTTACGATTCCTGTTCCGGCTAAGAATTTTGGATTCAGTTTCTATCCGGTTAAAGTTTCAGTCTTGGTTTCTGTCGTTCGCGTTTCATTTCGCCGTTTATGTCTTCTGCCCGTGTTTCGTATCCCGGTTATAGTTTCCGAGTCTACTTCTGTCCGATTTCGTTTCGGCCTCGGGTAAGCTTTCAATTTTATTTTCGGCTCAGGTTCCAATTTTAGTTCTAGTTCCTGTATAGGTTTCGCTATCCTCGTCCGTATGGTTTTGTTCCAGGTAAGAGTCAGGTTCCGATTTCGGTTCTAGTTCCAGTATAGGTTTCGGTCTCCTCGTTCGTCTGGTTTCGTTTCCAGGTTAGAGTCAGGTTCCAATTTCAGTTTTAGTTCCAGTATAGCTTTTTCTCCTCGCCCATCTGGTTTCGTTCCGGTTAGAGTCAGGTTCCAATTTCGGATCTAGTTCCAGTATAGGTTTCGATCTCCTCATCCGTCTGGTTTCATTCCAGGTTAGAGTCAGGTTCCAATCTCGGTTCTAGTTCTAGTATAGGTTTCGGTCTCCTCGTTCGTCTGAATTCGTTCCCTGTTAGAGTGCCGTTTAGGCTCCAGTTAAGAATTTAAATGATGTTTCTGTTCGAATTCTGATCTGGTTAAGTTTCAGTCTTGATTTCTGTCCAGATTTTGGCTTCGGCTAAGAATTTGACCTTGGTTATCTTTCGGCTTCGATTACGGAAAGGTGTATGTTTCGTTTTCTGTCCCACTTCAGTACTGGCTTAGGTTTCGGTCTAGGTTTCTGCTGACTATCGGTTTCCGTTAGGAATTTGGTCACGATTTCTGTCCGATTTTGGTACAGGTTAGGGTTTTGATTTTGGTTTCCATTCGATTTCGGAGCGACTAAGATTTCGATCCCGATTTCTCCCTCTCTTGTTTTTTCCTTACTTTTCTTTCACTTCCTTTCCTCCCAGACACTTTATTTCTTTTCCTTTAACTCCTATTCTTTTATAACTTTACATTTTCTTGTCCTTTTTCCCTTTGCTTCCCTTTTCTTTTCCTCCGTATTTTGACGATAACGATAAGCATCGTAATCATCATCCACATTATTATCGTCATCATAATTAGATAGGGTTTTCCGCCCTTCTTTTTCTATTTTGTCTTATGCGAATTTAATTTTCCTTTTACTTCCGCCATAGCGCATCCTTTTTTATTTACTTTTATATCTACATTTTCTTATTTTGTTCATTTCCATTAACTGATTTGCTGTCTGATTGCGGATATGACTCAGCTTTACATGTATATACATATGCACTTAAACTTTATATGGACTGCTAAGTGTTTAACTTTATTTACACTTATAATATTGTTGCACAGAAAATTAGTACTGCAAGATTGAGTATGCATTATACTCAGTTGCATCTGAAATGTGCCTCTCTATTTTATCTCTACACTTTTCTCCACTTCTACGACCGAAAATGGCGTGAGTCCAGTATTCATCGCAACCGATTCAGTTATACATAAGTTATATACTACGGCCAACAGAGGTGTGTGTTTCCGCTATTCAGAACAACCCGTTTTGTTGCGTGTTATTTCCCACTACCACAAGTCTTCAATAATTGCAGCTAGATGGCTTTCCTAATTATTATCCAAGTGATGTTAAGCGTTTTTTTTACCCGCAAGTATAGATGTATATAAATGTAAAAATAAACACGGCTATTGTTCCGTATTACACCTACACTTACATACATACATTTTGGATTCCAAAGATATTGCATATTGTATAAAAATTTGAGGCTTCATTGGATGTATAATTTTGAATTCTAACAACTTACATCGATTCCATAATCAGCAAGCCCAGATATCAACGCGTTTGTGTGTTATTACTTATACGACATGGCGCACCAAATTACACCGCAAGAATATCCTAAATAGAGAGGAAGTGTTAATTAAATTTATAGACATTTTATACTAAGCTGAGCAGAGCTCACAGAGTATATTAATTTTGTCGCATAAGGTAATCCGTAACGGCATAAACTAATCGAGATAGATATAGACTTCTATATATCAAAATGATCTGGGCGAAAAAAGAAATTCATTTAGCCATGTCCGTTCCGTCCGTAAACACGATAACTTGAGTATATTTTGAGGTATATTGATGAAATTCTGTATGTACGTTCCCTGGGCACTCATCTCGATCGCTATATAAAATGAACGAAATCGGATATAACCACGGCCCACATTTTCGAAACGAAAAACTGCGATAATTCATTACCAAGGAGGATAGGCGATGAAACTTGGTAGGTGGGTGACCTTATGACGCGGAATAGAATTAGCAAATTTTGCCACAATGGGCGTGGCACCGCCACTTTTAAAAGAAGGTATTTAAAAGTTTTGCAAGCTGTAATTTTGGCAGTCGTTTGAGATATCACTGATGAAATTTTTGGTAGGAGCGTTTACTTACCTACTACTGTATGTGTGCTAAATATAAATTAGCAAATCGTATATGAAGAACACGCCCAACTTTTTAACCTAGGACTTATACAGGTACAGGTGTGGCCAGTAGCCTTTTTTGGAGTGATTTAGCTCCTAAATCGCTAAAGGATATGACTTGAAATGTTTGATCTATGAAAACGAAGTAATCTACGTCCGATTGTGTTCCTTATTTTGTCACGTCTAGTGTCCTTATTGCGAGGTCATGTATTGAGGAGATGAGCTTTCAAAGTTGACACCTACGACTTCTTATACCCGAGTGCAGGTGTGACCAGACTTTTTTTCTCGTTTTTATTCCCATTTTTTGAGGAAAAAAATTTGATTTTTTATTTTCGTTATAAAATATGTATTTATTGATTATTTCTTATAGCTAATAATGCAAACAAATTTAAATTATTCATTGTCTTCATTATTTTCACAAATCATTACATGTAAGTATGTATTTGAAGACATGCCGTTTGCATATTGGACGCTGACATATTCTGCACATGTTACGCGTTCGTCTTCTGTGTTGGTCATGGATGTAGCAGAGAAAACAGCTTCCAACCTGCTGTTTCTTTGGTTTTGCACCAGCAGCTGCAGACGTTGATGGCGCCTATTGTCAGCACTCCTTGCAAGGCCGTACTTATGAAACTCGCGACTGCAATTTTGTGTGTTGAAGTTCGCGCAATCACTTGCTGATCACCGACCGCTCTTTCATTATGGGCATAGACAGTTCTTTGGCGAGCTGGTGAAGAAATCTCTTACGCTTCGCATGGTGCATCTGATGTTGGGATTATCTCATAATATAGATGTACGCTGCCAATGCCATCAAATCATCATATTGAAGAAATAGGGACAACAGCCAACGTTTTTCATCCTTTGGCAAGTATGTTCTCCAAGCAATTGGTTTCATCACGTCCACTCCTACTTTTGTGTTGTTTATAAAACTCGATCATTTCTGGTTTGCCGCTTTTCGCCAATGTGATCATAGTCATGCATTGATGATAGTAATATAACTGCCTTGTTTTTTTTCCGGCACATAGGAGCAATATGGACATGTTGGGACTAAAATCGAATGTACTTGACCTCTCTGCACGATCTTTGTGTGCCAACATCTCCTTTGGTATGTAGGGCTTATTTTTCCGCAGAGTTCCAACTGTCGTCAAACTCATGGATGACAAGCTTCCAGTAGATTTACGGATGTAAAAAAATTGTCCATCGTTATATTTCGGCCGGTTCCATGAAGCGGCTTAATAACATCTTGACCACGGCGTTCACGCGGGTTTAGTTCCCGTCCCGTAGGTGCTTGGCCAGTATATATTTGTCATGCAGTGGATATGCTTTTTGGCATCACATACCACCATACTTTGATGCCATATTTTGCCGGTTTCGATGGGATGTATTGCGTGAAAACGTGCGCCACGATATGGAAAGAGCTGCTCGTCCCTACCGTTAGATATTCACATGGCTTATATGACTGCTCAAAATTGTAGTTCATCATGGTCCACAGTTCGGATATTGGTGCACGCTTTGCAGTTACCAACGTGTGTGTTCTCCACCTGTGGTGCCATCGTCAAACCTAATGAATAATGGACAATTTTCCACCGACCACAAGTCCGGCGCACATGTTCGCATTGCTGCGGTTAGCGCAGTCATAATAAGCACTCCAATGAACGCATACATTTTCGCTCAAAGCTAACCTTCTTCCATGTTTTTGGTTCCGCCTCTGGATGTTTTGCGTTTAATTCCGCATATGTAGCTTCTGCTTTTTTGTTGGTTTAGCGTACTATAATATCCACCTTTCCGGAGTCATAAAACATTTATATGTATTGACTATTGACATCATAGTAGTTGATCATGCGGGCCCACTTCGCTGTCGCAAAATATTTTGTTGCCTATTTGGCGTGCAAGTCCTGGCTGTGAGCTCCATATGGTACTATCACAGTGCTACGAATTCAGCTGCACGCAAATTAATCTCCTCAGAATATCTGCAGCATCGGATTCATTGTCAGATTCTTCGTAATCAGCCTCATCTACCTGGCTATTGTCAATTGTTTAATCAGGGTCTTCTACATCCGATTCAACCACGCCATCTGCTACTGCTACTTGTTCGCTTTCATCCCCATCAGGTCGGAAATATTCATCATCTGAGATTTCGTCAAACAGTGTTTGTTTGTACTGCTCTTTTTGAGCGTCAGATAATCTTATAAAAATAATTAATTTTATTCCATTTATGAAATTATATTTGAGTTATTGTATTTACCTCATATATATATTCGAAGACAATATTCCATTCTCCTTCTGCTATCCATGTTGTAATATTTTAAATTTTTTCTGACTTGTTATTTTCACAAATATAAATCAACTTCACACATTCAAAAGAACGCTTTACAATGAATATAACTCGCAAAACTTCCGTTTATATGAGCGGCAACCCTTAAGTTCTGGAATCATTTCTTACCTGTCAGTAGTTGGATTATATCAAATGTTGTTTGTCTGCAAATGTCTAGCAAGGGTACCCTATATAGTCTTCTTCTAAATAATTAATAGTGCGCGAAAAAGGTTGTATTCTAAAAATTCAAACAACAGTAGAATTATTGGACTTCTTAGAAATACTTAGAATGCGCGCATTCTTAGAGCAGCTTACAAATATATATCTATAACTACTTAATATGTTCGTAAACAGTCAGCTACAACATTCATTAAAAAAATAACTTGTTTTCTCAGAAAAAATGGAACAACGAGTAAAACGGGCTACTGGCCACACCTTATCCGGGTATAAAAGTCGTAGTAAAAGTTGGGTATAGTCCTGGGGTTATTTTAAGACAAATTTAAACAAAAAAATTTTATTTTTACTGTATATAAGTAAATTATGCAACTCTCGACACCAAGTAATAATATGGTGCAACAAAATACAAAAATGAAAAAAAATTTCAAAATGGGCGTAGGCTCCGCCCTTTTCATTTAATTTTTCACTAGAATAATTAATGCCAAAAAACAATAAGTCCGAACAAAAAAATTTACCAAACCCGTGTGAAATTTGGTAGGGCATAGATCCTGTGAACGGTATACGTTTTCTGTGAAAATAATCGAAAATCGATTGAACCACCGACCTCAGTTTTTAATACAACGTCGACCGATCTGTTCACCTCCGCTAGGCCGTTTAAACACGATAAACTTGGCAGCAAAAAAAAATGATAATCTTTACTAAACTAGTCATCTTGGGTATAAAATAAATGTCCGAAATCCGACTAGACCACGCCACTATTCGATATCCACCGGAAAATACAGAAAAAATAAAAAAAAAAATGCC
>JARSSU010041052.1:0-12959 GCA_029619165.1 Eurosta solidaginis
CCGGGAAGGCATCGAATCCAATCCGGGCCCGTCTCCTGACCCCGGTCCTGAGAAATGGTTTTGCTGCATCTGCCGGAAAAGATCTTTTTAGGACGGTCATACTCTGTTCAGTGTGTCTCGTGCAAGGGATGGTTGCATCGGACAGGTTCTGGGCTTGAATCCCAAAACCCGACGTCCACGTAACTTTTATAAATCTTTTGTGGCTCCTTGCTGTTCACGCCCAAGGGCGTCCCGTAGTCTACGCCTAAGCGCTTACCCCCATAGTGGCGGCGTCTCCCCTTATGCACTTCAGAATTCTGCAGTTAACTGTAATGGACTAACTGGGAAGATTAACGGATATAGTCGATTTCATGAAGCGGCACAACATCCGCATTGCTGCGATTCAAGAGACTAAACTCACAGCAAGATCTGCATTGCAGACCTACTCTGGGTATAATGTCCACAGGAAAGACCGCGAGAGCGGAAATGGAGGCGGGCCTCGCGTTTATCATACACCACTCTGTGCAATATTATATATTTGATCCTGGCATCGACCGCAGGGACAATGTCTTAGAACGTCAAGGCCTATCTGTCCGGTCAGGCGATGCAAACCTAGAAATCATCAACATCTACATCCCTCCTGCCACCCGTTGCCCCAGTGGATACCGCCCTAATATCAGGGCCTTACTCACTGGCAACAATCGCATTATCTTAGGCGATTTCAATGCCCATCATGATATATGGCATTCAAACTTGCGGGCGGACAGTAGGGGTGAGATGTTGGCGGATCAAATAGAAGAAACGACGTTCTGCACAACAAACGGAGACGCACCCACACGTATGGTAGGAAGCTGTCATAGCTCGCCAGCATATCTCAATCGTGAGCGCAGAACTCGTAAACTGCGTCAACTGGCAGCCGATGGTAACATTGGCATCCGACCACCTGCCCATACTTATTTCGTTCGAGCGTACCGCCGACTTCATCGTCACCGAAAAACGCACTTTCATAAACTTCAAAAAAGGAAAGTTGGAAGAATATAAATCTTTTACAGACAACCGCTTTGCTGCCCTCCCTATCCCGACTGATGCCCGTCAAGGGGAGCGTGCCTTCCGTAAGGTCATTGAATCCGCCTCGGCACGTTTTCATTGCCGCCGGGAGAATTCCCGAAATCCGGCCCACTTCCCGGCGGAGGCCGCAAACTTAGCGAGAGAACGTGACCTTATAAGACAGCTGATCCAGGCGACCCCCAAATAAGGGATATAAACCAACGCATCAGATTGCTTGTGGACGAACACAAGCGGGCGAAATGGGAGGAGCACCTAAGAGGTTGTAACCTCTCTACCGGTGTGGGTAAACTTTGGTCCACCGTAAAGTCCCTATCGAATCCGACTAAGCACAAAGACAAAGTTTTCCATCGCCTTTGGCGACAAAGTGCTGTCGGATGCGAAATCGCCAGTGGCAAAGACGCTTGAAGCCATTTTGCTCCCCTATATTTCCAAGCAAATTTGCAGCTAGCCCCTCATCAGCATGGCTTTCTTCAGAAAACTCCATAGCACTACCACCGCGCTAAATGCCATTAGATAAATTGCGGCTTAAATCAATACCCCCAACCATAGAACAGTACTCGTAGCGCTAGACCTATCAAACGCTTTTGATAGGGTCACCATGGCTCGTTACTGCAAAGACCTGGAGGATCTACCCTTCCCCCATGTCTTAAAAGGTGAACCGCAATTATCTCGGTGGTCGGCAGGCATCGGTGCAATTTAGAAACGAAACACCAAAACCAAGGAGAATTAAACAAGGGGTGCCACAGGGTGTGTCCTATCCCCACTTTTGTTTAATTTCTACATATCTAAGCTACCTTCACCACCGGAAGGAGTCACAATCGTTTCCTACGCCGATGACTGCACAATAATGGCCACAGGCCAGGCCCAAAGATCGATGCGCTATGCAATAAAATAAACGGCTACCTCCCTGATCTCTCCAGTTTTTTCGCCTCGCGGCGTTGGCATTATCACCGACTAAATCTTCCACGACCTTATTTACAACATGGACGTCCCAAATGTCGACCATTTTGAACATCAACGTCGATGGCAATACGCTACCGACTGTCCTACACCCCAAAATCTTGGGTGTGACGTTTGATCAGGATCTACATTTTGGTGAGCACGCAGCCGCAATTGTTCCGAGAATTCAGAGCCGTAACAAAATCCTCAAATCCCTCGCTGGCAGTACCTGAGGAAAAGATAAAGAAACGCTCATGACTACATACAAAGCAATTAGCCAGCCGATTAGTGCTACGCGTCACCCATATGGTCGCCAAGCCTAAAAATTACCCACTGGAAGAAACTACAGGCCTGCAAAATACTGCTCTCAGAATCGCCACGGTGTCTTCTTATGTCCCCAGAACACCATCTGCATAATGAGGCGAGAATACTCCCCATCAGGGAGAGAAATGAGATGCTGACCAAACAGTTCCTGTTGAATACCCAGAAACCTGGGCATCCCAACAGACATCTGATTGATGAACCAGCACCGCCTAGGGGCTTAAGGAGTCATCTCCGTAAGCATTTTGAGGAAATACGGCACCTGAGAACCCATCCGTATGAAGCGAAAAAACACAAACAGGTCCTTGGTGAACTCCATAAACAGGCGTCGGACTTTTATGCCGGGAATTGCCCAGTACTTAAAGAAAAGTATCCAAAACTCGCGGAAGAGGAACGCATACTCCCCAGGGAAACGCGTGTCACTCATGCTCAACTTCGTTCTGGATACTGTAACAGGTTAAACTCTTACCTATCCAGATCAACCCCGACATACAAAATGTATGCCCCGCTTGCAATGTGTCCCCACATGACACCAACCATCTATTTAATTGTAATGTGGAACCAACGCCTCTAACACCGCTTTGTCCTTATGGTCCACCTCTGTTGAAATGGCAAGTTTCCTTAGACTCCCTTTAGAGGATATTGATGACAATTTGTGATCGGTCGCGCTATTAGTGGGGCGAGCATTGCTACAACACAACAACAACACAAACAGCGAACGGAACTGTTATGAAGCATTGATGGGGCGCTCTAGAGAGACGATACGGAACTGAGCATAGGTGACAGATATACCAAATGGAGTGCTGAACCGCTTTCCAGAGGTCCTGGTGAAATTTTGCAAGAGTTTGCGTCGGATGTTGAAAGGCTGGCACATTTAGTGAATGCGGACGCACCCGTGGAATACACTGAAAGGGTAAAGATTCAGAGCTTTATAATTGGCATACGGGACGTCGAAACAAAAGCGAGCTACATACGCAAGCCCCAAAGCAACATTCGCAGAAACGGTGTCCACAAGCTCTGATTCAGGAAAACAGCGTCGCTTCTGTGTAAGCCAGTTTTCAAAGCACGCCGTGTGGAAGTAGAAAGACCAGATGTGGGTAACGCAATATTGGAGTGGAAGAGTTATCAATGCTTCAAATGCGGGAAGCCCGTCACATTGCACGTCATTGCGATCTTGGTCCTAATAGTTCCAACAATGTGGGTGGCCGTAAACACAATGCTGGAGGAGATGAGCAAGAGCGTGTAAGATGTAAAGAACGAAAACTTGCCCCAGCTATGGAATGTCCTGTGATATCTGTGTCGGAAATTGGAAGAAAATCGTGCAGTCTTGCCGTCAAAGGAAAGCTGGATGACAGGGAGCGGGTACTGACTGTAGATACGGGCGCATCTCATTCCTTAATCCGATCTGACTTGGATCAACAGGAGAGTAAAACCGTTACCTGGAGCAAGGCTGCGTACGGTCACTGGCGAGTATAGCCAAGTCCAAGGGAGAATGGTATGTGAGGTATTAATTGGAAAGTGTCATGGTTCTACACAAATTCATTGTGGCGGAGATTGTTGATGAAGTCATATGGGAGTGGACTTCTTGGTTGACCATGACATCAAGATCATAATGCAGAGAAGGGTGATGCGTTATGAGACCCAAGATGTGAACTTAACTTCAGTTTGGAAAAAAGGGCTCAGCAGTAAGCGAGTGCTGGTGGAGGAGATTCGACAGAGACCACGAAAGTCAAGGAAAGTAGATCGAGCAAAGATTGATGGATCGAATGGGCCAAATAAAGCGAAATCAAAAGTACCTGAGAGAGAAACACCGGCATTGACAAAACCTAATGGACGCGCTAATAAAACTGAAAGAATTTTCCAGAAAGAATGCAAGTGTGGTTTCAAGCCAGCGCGCACTTCTGTTGGGAAACGTCGAACGGTACTGAGTATGTGAAGCCAATCCGTCAAGAGCAGCTCTACAAAGTATTTCATTGGCCAAACAACAGAGTGCGAGGGACCGATCAAGGATAATGAGTAGTAAGATGAAACGCAGGTACGATGAGAACAATAATTCGGAAGGTTTCTTGGAGGGAGGTTTGGTACTGTTATACAACCCTCACGGCGAAAAAAGGTGTTTCCATCCAAATTTCGGTGCAGTTGGGAAGGCCCGTACAAAGTTGTGAAGAAGATCAGTGACATCAATCTACCGCCTAGCAAACCATTGGGAAACCACGAAGTAGAAGGAGTGGTAGCATTTGGAGATGCTAGATGCGTTTAGATCGAGAGACTTGTCTCATCGGGACGATCAGACTTAGGTGGAGGGGCAGTGTTACGAATATTAGCAACACTAAGGGTACTGCCATCTCTAAGCCGATGCTAAGCAGTGACTTGATGCACATCAATAATTCAATCATTATGTCTACACATATGTACGTACACGCCGGGAGAAGCAACGCACAGTATAAAAGGCCGACACCCAGTAGAGGCGCAATAATCAGTTTTTGATTAAGCACGCTATCTGTCGAGCAATAGTAGAGTTATTTATTGTGAAGTACTTTAATAAAAGCCATTTTGCATTATTGAAGAGTGGAGTTATTTATTCAACAGTTTAGTGATTCGAACTTAGCAGAAGGTTGCAAATAAGTAGGATTTGGAGTACATTCGTTACAATAGCCGTGTTTTTTTTACACGCGTATACGTTTCGTTTGCGCGTGAAAAAAACGGCCTATAATGCTTAGGAGCGACCGAAAAGCGGAGACACAACGCTCTGGTGGTCATAGGGTATAACATATAGCTGAATCAGTTGCGATGAATTGTGGACACACATATAATACATAGAATTAGTGTAGAGGGTGAAACAAAGACACATATTCAGTTTACATCTGAGTATAATGCGTATTGCAATTTAGTAGGACAAAATTTATGCGCAGCAGTTTCAGAGGTGTATTTAAAGTTTGTCGCTTAGCAGTTTATATAAAGTTAAAAATACGCTAATATATACATTCCAAGTTGTGTAATTTGTTATCGAAATTTGTGTGAGTTTTTGACTTAGTGTTTACGATTGCCTTCGTTGGTTGCTAGTATCCAATCTTCCTCTTCTTTGCCGTTAGCCTTTGTTGATTAACCGGACACATTCTATCCAGAGAATCAGGATTTTCATCTAGTCCCAAATTTAATTCTTTATTTGCTCTGATACAATTAGTACATTTGTTTATTGCTTCTTTATTGCATAAAGCATATTTGTGTTCTCCTAAGCATTTTGCGCATACTTCTTTTCTTTGCCCTCGCTTGCTTTATGATTAAAGCCTTTGCATTTGAAGCAAAACAGAACTGCACTGCATCATAGATTTTACAACGTTCCCATCCTACATTGAGCCTTTCTCCAGCTAGTATAGTCGCAAAGACATCAGCCTCGACTTCCATTACTGCGTTACAGTATCCCAGATCGAAGTTGAGCTAGACTGTACTCGCGTTTCCCTAGGGAGTGTGCGTTGCTCTTCTGCAAGTTTTGGGTATTGTTCTTTGAGTACAGGATTCACCGGCAATTCCTGGTATAGAGGTCCGACGCCTGTTTGTGGAGTTCAGTGAGGACCTGCTTGTGTTTTATGGCTTCATACGGCTGTGTTCTCAGGTGCCGTATTTCCTCATAATGCTTACGAAGTTTACTCCTTAAGCCCCTGGGTGGTGTTGGCTCATCAATCAGATGTCTGTTGGGATGCCCAGGTTTCTGGGCAGGAACTGTTTGGGTTAGCATTTCATTTCTCTTCCTAATGTGGAGTATTCTCACCTCATTATGTAGATGGTGTTCTGGGGACATAAGAAGACAACCTGTGACGGTTCTGAGGCAGTATTTGGCAGGCCTGTAGCTTCTTCCAGTGAGTAGTCTTTAGGCTTGGCGACCAACATCGGGGGCGCGTAGCATGCAATCGGCTGGTAATTTGCTTTGTAATTGGTAATGAGCGTTTCTTTATCTTTTCCCCAAGTACTGCCAGCAAGAGATTTGAGGATTTTATACGGCTCTGGATTTTCGGTACAATTGCGGCTGCATGCTACCCAAAATGTAGATCCTGATCAACGTCACACCCAAGATTTTGGGGTGTAACACAGTCGGTAGCGCTCGCGATTTTTTTCGCATCGCGACAGCACATTATCGCCAAAGGCGATGGAAATTTTGTCATTGTGAGGAGCACATCTATAACAACAACAACAAATCCCAGGGTTTCGTTCAAGAATCTAAATTTTTCATGTTCAGAGCTCAGACTCCAACAAACCGACAGATAATTTGAGTAATGTCACTTAATAGATTATTAACGTTTAGCATTCGGTAATCTGGGAAAAAGAACGGACTAGAAACTAAAGCATTGTCATTAAACTCAATGTCAGACCTGATGAAATAATCGAGAAGACTAGGGACAGCAACAAATAAGAGCCGCAATTGTTCCGAGAATTCAGAGCCGTAACAAAATCCTCAAATCCCTTGCTGGCAGTACCTGGGGAAAAGATAAACAAACGCTCATGACTACATACAAAGCAATTAGCCAGCCGATTAGGTGCTACGCGTCACCCATATGGTCGCCAAGCCTAAAAATTACCCACTGGAAGAAACTACAGGCCTGCCAAAATACTGCTTTCAGAATCGCCACGGGCTGTCTTCTTATGTCCCCGGAACACCATCTGCATAATGAGGCGAGAATACTCCCCATCAGGGAGAGAAATGAGATGCTGACCAAACAGTTTCCTGTTGAATACCCAGAAACCTGGGCATCCCAACAGACATCTGATTGACGAGCCAGCACCGCCTAGGGGTTTAAGGAGTCATCTCCGTAAGCATTTTGAGGAAATACGGCACCTGAGAACCCAGCCGTACGAAGCGAAAAAACACAAGCAGGTCCTTGGTGAACTCCACAAACAGGCGTCGGACCTTTATGCCGGGAATTGCCTGGTAAATCCAGTACTCAAAGTAAAGTTTCCAAAACTTGCGGAAGAGGAACGCATACTCCCCAGGGAAACGCGTGTCACTCTGGCTCAACTTCGTTCTGGATACTGTAACAGGTTAAACTCTTACCTATCCAGAATCAACCCCCACATACAAAATGTATGCCCCGCTTGCAATGTGTCCCCACATGACACCAACCATCTTTTTGATTGTAATGTGGAACCAACGCCTCTAACACCCCTTTCCCTATGGTCCACCTCTGTTGAAACAGCAAGTTTCCTTGGACTCCCGTTAGAGGATATTGATGACAGTTTGTGATCGGTCGCGTCTGTTAGGTGGGGCGAAGCACTGCTACAACAACAACAACAACTAGGACAGCAATTTTGCCCGAACTTTGTGGGAACAGACATGTTAAATACACCAAGACCAACACGGAAATATCATGCCAATTAGAAATGCCATACATTTTATTTTTTCGCAAAAGTCGAATTTGAATAAAACTGGTTTTTATAAGTGCTCAAATGTAAGCAAAAGTAGCGTTGCACAATCGAAAAATTGAGTTGATTCAAAAGTTGGCTGTCTATCAACTTTTTTGAATGCCATTATCGCACCCCCGTTTACGCCATTAAATTTCATGAAATTGATTGGGAAAACGATCAGTGTAAACATCTTTTAACGGAAATTTTTTCTCTTTCAAGGAACCGGAAAAACTGCTACCTTCTCTATTGCTATATTGCAACAAATTGATACGTCCATACGGGATTGCCAAGCGTTAATATTGGCTCCAACTAGAGAGCTAGCAACTCAAATTCAGCGCGTTGTTATGGCACTTGGTGAATACATGAAGGTCCATTCACATGCTTGCATCGGTGGAACAAATGTGCGTGAGGATGCACGAAATTTGGAGTCTGGATGTCATGTTGTTGTTGGCACGCCTGGTCGTGTTTATGACATGATTAACCGTAAAGTGCTTCGCACTAATAACATAAAGCTATTCGTTTTGGATGAAGCTGATGAAATGTTGTCCCGCGGGTTCAAAGATCAAATTCAGGATGTTTTCAAAATGCTCCCACCTGACGTACAGGTCATTTTGTTATCTGCTACTATGCCACCCGATGTTCTTGAAGTCAGTCGTTTGCTTTATGCGTGATCCAGTGAGCATTTTAGTAAAGAAAGAAGAGCTTACATTGGAAGGTATAAAGCAATTTTATGTCAATGTAAAGCAAGAAAACTGGAAACTGGGCACTTTGTGCGATTTGTATGATACACTCTCAATTACCCAATCTGTTATATTTTGTAACACAAGGCGTAAGGTAACTATGATTTTTCATAAAATTAATTATGTTAAGATGTAGAGTGTGTTCGAGCTACTGTATCAGTGCTAATTTTTATCACAGTAATAAGGCATTAAGTTCTTTGACAAAGTTTGTGCAGCTGTGGCAACGTGGCTCGCAAAATAAAAATTGCGCTATTGCAGCACATTATTAGCTTCAGTTTAAGCAACATACTATCAATTAAGCTGTTATTTGGTGGCTCGAAAACACCCATGACTCGGGATTTTTCCCGACCAAGGACTGTCATTACAGTGTAACCCCATTTAATTCGTTATGTCCTTTCCCCAAATTGTCATCGGGCAGGTATCGAACCCAATCCGGGTCCGTCTACTGACCCCGGACCTGAGAAATGGTTTTGCTGCATCTGCCGGAAAATAATCTTTTTAGGACGTTCATACTCGTGTCAGTGTGTCTCGTGTAAGGGATGGTTGCATCGGACAGGTTGTTCTGGGCTAGATCCCAAAACTAGACGTCCACCTAACTTCTATAAATCTTTTGTGGCTCCTTGCTGTTCATGCCCTAGGACGTCCCGTAGTCTGCGCCTTAGCAGTCCCAGGGCCACAACAGCAGTCGCGTCCTAGCTTTCCACAACCCAGGCGTAGTCACCCGTCACTTACTCCCAGAGTGATGACGTCTCTCCCTATGCACTTCAGAATTCTGCAGTTAAACTGTAATGGATTAACTGGAAAGATCACGGAGATAGTCGATTTCATGAAGCGGAACAACATCCGCATTGCTGCGATTCCAGAGACTAAACTCTTAGCAAGATCTGCACTGCAGACCGCTTTGCTGCTCTCCCTATCCCGACTGACGCTGGCCAAGGGGAGCGTGCTTTCCGCAAGGTCATTGAATCCACCTCGGCTAGTTTCAATCCCGCCGGTAGAATTCCCGAAATTCGGCCTCATTTTCCGGCGGAGGCCGCAAACTTAGCGAGAGAACGTGACCTTATAAGACAGCTCGATCGCGGCGACCCCCAAATAAGGGATATAAACCAACGCATCAGATTGCTTGTGGATGAGCACAAGCGGTTGTAACCTCTCTGTCGGTGTAGGTAAGCTTTGGTCCCATCGTAAAGTCCCTATCGAATCCGTCTAAGCACAATGACAAAATTTCCATCGCCTTTGGTGATAAAGTGCTGTCGGATGCGAAAATATATAATGCATTCTCGGGGCGACAATGATAGACGGAGGGCCAACAGACGCGCACATAAACATAAATTCAGCGCGTCATGCTAAACCATCCAAAGCAGTGGGCCCAGACGGTATAGCCATGCCGATGCTTAAAAACCTAGGGAAAGAAGGTTTCAAATATTTAGCACATGTCTTCAACCTGTCTCTTTCCACCTTTGTCATTCCCGAAAAATGGAAAATGGCCAAGGTGTTTCCCGCTTCTAAAGCCTGGGAAACCAGCTAACATAGGAGATTCATATCGCCCGATATCCTCTCGCCAGTAGCCAAGACGCTTGAAGCCATTTTGCTCCCCTACTTCAAAGCAAATTTGCAGCTAGCCTGTCATCAGCAGGGCTTTAGAAAAGTCCATAGCACCAGCACCGCGCTAAATGTCATTAGCACACAGATAAATTTCGGTTTAAATCAAAACCGCCACCATAGAACAGTACTCGTTGCGCTAGACCTATCAAAAGCTATTGATACGGTCAACAATGGCACGTTACTGCAAGACCTGGAAGGGTCTACCCTTCCCCCATGTCTTAAAAGGTGGACCGCAAATTATCTGGGTGGTCGGCAGGCATCGGTGCAATTTAGAAACGAATCATCTAAACCAAGAAGAATTAAACAAGGGGTGCCACAGGGTGGTGTCCTATCCTCACTTTTGTTTAACTTCTACATATCAAAGCTACCTTTGCCACCAGAAGGAGTTACTATCGTTTCCTACGCCGATGACTGCACAATAATGGCCAAAGGCCCAGGCCCACAGATCGATGAGCTTTGCAACAGAATAAACGGCTACCTCCATGATCTCTCCAGTTTTTTCGCCTCGCGAAACCTGACATTATCACCGACTAAATCCTCCGCGACCTCATTTACAACGTGGACGTCCCCAAATGTCGACCATTTTGAACATCCACGTCGATGGCACTACGCTACCGACTGTCCTACACCCCAAAATCTTAGGTGTGAAGTTTGATCAGGATCAGTGTTGCCAGGTTAGCCTTTTCGAGGCTAGATTTAGCCTTTTTTTGCCTCTAGCCTCGAAATTTTGGGTTTAGCTTCGTGACTTTTTTCTAGCCTTTTTACTCCGAATGTATTTTTAAAAATTTCTAAAATAAAATAATTTCAGTAGTTCCTGTGAACACCTAATACCTAATAATATGAGTTCTCTACAAAAGATTAATTCTTTTTCTGCTGAAAATTCGTTGAAAATTTCAAAGCCAGATGTATTTTCTTACTTTGAAAAAGAGAAGTATAGTTATTCTTCAAGTCAAATAGCATTAATAGAGCTGCAGTGGCGAAAACTTATAACTATACAATGGAAAAATGTACACTCCACCATGGAATTTTGGTCGGAAGTCCGAGAATATAAAAATGCATTAAAGGAACCTCCTTTTTAGAACTTGTCGAATTCATATTTAGTTTTTAATATTACCACTCAGTAACGCGGAGGGTGAAAGAATTTTTAGTGGCATGAAAATTCTGAAAACTAAATTAAGGAACAAACTAAAAATTAAAATGCTTAATGCGCTGCTTAATATTAGATGCTCGTTAAAACGCTTATCTAAATGTTGTAATGACTTTGAAATTACCGATGATCTCATATCTATGGTAAATAGCCAAACTTTATACCCAGACTTAAGCTCTTCTGATTCTTCAGACGGGGAATATATATATAAATAATTAGTTTGTAATATTTTTTTTATGTATATACACATATGCAATCATTTAAAGTAATTCCATGCGCTAGTCAAGGAAAATGTGCCTGATATGTTTTGAAACAGGAAGCTATGCTTAAGTTATGTTTATAAGTTTTTATTTAAAAATGTGTAAACTAAAATATAAAAAAATTTAATGAATTAACCAAAAAATTCTGGCCTTTTTTAGCTTCTTTCTTTCTAAATTTAGCCTTTTCTAACCTTTTTTTTTGCCAATCTAGCTTCTTTTTTTTGCATCACCTGGCAACACTGATCAGGATATACATTTTGGTTAGCATGCAGCCGCAATTGTACCGAAAATCCAGAGCCGTAATAAAATCCTCAAATCTCTTGCTGGCAGTACTTGGGGGAAAAGATAAAGAAACGCTCATTACCACTTACAAAGCAATTGGCCAGCCGATTGCATGCTACGCGTCCCCGATATGGTCGCCCAGCCTAAAGACCACTCACTGGAAGAAGGTACAGGCCTGCCAAAATACTGCCCTCAGAACCGCTGCGGGTTGTCTTATGTCCCCAGAACACCATCTACATAATGAGGCGAGAATACTCCCCATCAGGGAGAGAAATGAGATGCTAACCAGGGCATCCCAACAGACATCTAACTGATGAGCCAACACCGCCCAGGGGCTTAAGGAGTCATCTCCGTAAGCATTATGAGGAAATGCGGCACCTGAGAACTTAGCCGTATGAAGCCAAAAAACACAAGCACCCAACTCCACAAACAGGCGTCAGACCTTTATGCCAGGAATTGCCCGGTGAATCCAATACTCAAAGAACAGTACCCAAAACTTGCAGAGGAGGAACGCATACTCCCCAGGGAAACGCGAGTCACTCTAGCTCAACGTCGATCTGGATACTGTAACAGGTTAAATTCTTACCTATCCAGAATCAACCCCGACATACAAAATGTATGCCCCGCTTGCAATGTGTCCCCACATGACACCGACCATCTCTTTAATTGTAATGTGGAATCAACGCCTCTAACACCCTTCTTATTATGTTCCACCCCTGTTGAAACTGCAAGTTTCCTTGTACTTCCGCTAGAGGACATTGATGACAATTTGTGATTCGCTTCTATGTACCGGAGCGACTCGTGATTTTTCCCGACCAAAGACGGTCATTTCAGTGTAACCCCATTTAATTTGTTGCGTCCCTCCCACAAATTTTCATCCTCCCAGCAGCTCCTTGCAGCGGGACTGTTCCATATTCTCTTGCTCCGGGAAGGTATCGAACCCAATCCGGGTCCGTCTCCTGACCCCGGTCCTGAGAAATGGTTTTGCTGCATCTGCCGGAAAATAATCTTTTTAGGACGGTCATACTCTTGTCAGTGTGTCTCGTGTAAGGGATGGTTGCATCGGACAGGTTGTTCTGGGCTTGATCCCGAAACCAGACGTCCACGTAACTTCTATAAATCTTTTGTGGCTCCTTGCTGTTCACGCCCTAGGACGTCCCGTAGTCTGCACCTTAGCTCAGTGCAACGCAGACATTTAGTGCCCTGTAACCCAATGTAAAG